>KV013444.1:123466-166539 GCA_001598015.1 Dorcoceras hygrometricum
AAGTGGGTCTTCTCTAAGACGTCGGCTTCTTGTCATCACCTGCAAATCATTGCAGATATGAGATCCACATCCGGTATCAAGTACCCAAGACAAGAAAATTTCATTGGACATCGATGCCATCACATAGCATCGAGCTTTAACCTCGTCGTCCCACCATTGTTTAAGCGTAACCAGCTCCTCAGGGCTGATATCGGCAGGGGCTTCCTTCGGAGGGCACTTCTCTATCGTATAAAGAAGTTCCTCCGAAGCCAACACAAGGTTGAGGTTGCGGAGCCAGTCTTGGTAGGTCAGACCGGTGAACTTGTTGCTATCCAGTATAGCAGCGAGTGGGTTTTTGAACGAAGACATTTTATAAGCAGTAATACTGAAAGAAAACAGACAATCATCACTAACTATATATAAAATAATCGCTAAGACATAAAATAAGGTCGTTAAGTTTTATGAATTACCCTCCCACTATTTTAACGATTTCACCACCCTCTAATGAAATCGAGAAAGCAAGTTTCTTTAGTGGGTACACGGAGCCCAATCAAGCGTTCATGGACCTGAATAATATCAGCCATCCATGACCCCCAAAAGGTAGTTTCCGATTGCAACCGATGCAACCTCCATGTATTCACCTCACGTCCAGTAAGGGCCCAATAATATGACGCCGATTACTATCACGTGTCAAGATGACCCATCAATGTTGATTCATGAAGGACGGTCCCCTTAACGTCCCCAATAATATGAGCCAACGTTAAAGGGAGTTCCAACCGAACTCACAACTATTGTCAATGGCGTGGACAGCTTTCCGGCATACATGACCCCCTCAATAATATGAGCCGGACCATGTATACGGGTAGCATCGACGTACACCCATTGTTGATGGAAGGTAGGGAAATTTAAACAAATTTAAATTCCCTTTAGTTTATCGAATAAACATTTATCTTGATATTATTTTGAATCGTATTTAAAACGAGGGATTTTATTTTTGAAAACTTTGGTCTCATGCAATATATTTTAAATCATATTTAAAACATGCGGATTCAACTAACTATATATCACATATATATAAACATTGGGATGATCGATCGCGAGAGCTATGCGATCCGTGGTTTCCAGCCACGGACCTGGGTCCAATCCTAGGGGTAATGCAACATGCAATGCAATCCTATTACAATGCTTCCGGTTTTACAGATCTTCGGTCTTCAATATCTTTGATCGTCATTGTCCACCGTCTTCGGATGTCCTCCCACTAAATTTAGTAATTTACATTTAAATATACCATGACATATAAGGGATACATTTTTCAAAGGTGGGAACGGGCCACAAACAGACCCACTTTAAAAAAGATAATCAACAATATTTACAAACCGAAATCATAAAAACCTATCGCATACACCTAACACATTGGGCACGGCTCTCGATCATCCCAATCGTGCAGATAATCTAATTAACATGCATAAATTAAATAATCAAATTATTTATCGCAAAATCATATTTTAATCATAAATTCGCATTTTATAATAAAATCGTATTTTGTCGATAAAATAAAGTTTTAATCAACAAAATCATATTTCATTATTAAATCATATTTTACAATTAAAATCGCATTTTACTATTTTAATTGCATCGTATTGGGCCAAAAACAATTTTGGGCCCAAAAATCTCAAAATTTCAAAATCGACCAAAATGGGCCCGATATCGAATATCGGCCCGAAAACCTCACGGGCTGCCCGGGACAGACCAGAACTTAACCTAGAAGAAATTTAGCCGTCACACGCTGTCGGAGATTCGCCGGACGGCGGCCGACACAAGGCCGCGCGCTGCCGCGCCACGCGCGGAGCATGTAGCGCCCAGCGTCGCGCAACCAGTGCACAAGGTAGGTGGGCAACGGCCGGCCAACGAGTGGCCAATGGGCGCGACATCGCGCGGCCAGCGCGCAAACGGCCGGCCAGCGAGTGGCCAACGGGCGCAACAACGTGAGGCCATCGCGCGGCCAGCGGCCGATCTCCAAGCGTGAAGCGGCGCCAAGCATCCGGCCATCATGCGCAACATCATCGCGCGAAGCGTGGCAAGCGCGCTGCTATCGCGCGCGCACATGCGCGCGGCGATGATGAGGAGGCGCCGCCATGCGCGGCGGCGCCGTGGTCGATGCAACGTCGCTTTTGTTTCGTTTCGATTCTGAAAAATAGAGATTAGATACAATTCAGGCAACAATTGTATTGATCAGATCCGAGCCTTGGCTCTGATACCACTGTTGGGGAACCGTGGTGGATCCGGATCTCGTCTCCGGCCAGGCAGCGGAAGAACAAAATTAGACCGGGAAAAGATCAATACAATTAAAAATAACACAATATGAACCATTCATAGGGTGTTTAGTCAGTTACCTTGCTGGCGTCTTGGCGCCTGGCTCCGACCAGTTTCACGAGGAAACCGGCACTTCACGGTAGGCGGCGGTAGATTACGTCAATCAGGTCCACGACCGGAAGGTAGACTCCTTCGTCAGCTTGCACTAGAAGGCCTGATGAGATAGGCACGGACGGAAACTCCTCGAAAATTTGGCCGGAACAAATTCCGGCGTGAGGCGGCGGCGATTTGAGAGAGGAGGGAGGCGTGTGCTTTTAGGGTTAGGGTTAAGTGTAATCAAGTGTCAAGTCTTTGATTAAAGCCTCTAAGTCTATTTAAATAGACTAGTGATAGACTTGGACCGGCCCAACGGGCCCGGGTCCAATGTATGAACATTCGGTTCATCCCTATCACCGTAACGATCAATCCAAAATTAAAAAAAAATTTGTGTTTCAACCGATTCAAAATTCGAGGTTAGATACAATAAGGCAGCAATTGTATTGATCAGATCCGAGCCTTGGCTCTGATACCACTGTTGGGGAACCGTGGCGGATCCGGATCCCGTCTCCCGGCGAGGCAGCGGAAGAACAAAATTAGGCCGGGAAACGTTCAATACAATTCAATAATAACACAATATGAACCATTCATAGGGTGTTTAGTCAGTTACCTTGCTGGCGTCTAGGCGCCTGGCTCCGACCAGTTTCACGAGGAAACCGGCACTTCACGGTAGGCGGCGGTAGATTACGTCAATCAGGTCCATGACCGGAAGGGAGACTCCTTCGTCAGCCTGCACTAGAAGGCCTGACGAGATCAGCGTGGACGGATTCTCCTCGAAAGATTGGCCGGAACAAATTCCGGCGAGGGAGGCGGCGACGGCGCGTGGCGTGCACGGCGGCGGCGGCGGCTTTTGAGGAGAGGAGGGAGGCGGCCGTGAGTTTTAGGGTTAGGGTTAAGTGTAATCAAGTGTTATGATTAAAGCCTCCAAGTCTAATTAAATAGACTAGTGATAAACTTGGACCGGCCCAATGGGCCCGGGTCCAACGTATGAACATTCAGTTCATCCCTATCACCATGACTTCATCATAACTCCGATCGCCGATCAGATCGGACCGATTGACTCAGTTTCCAAAACTGAATACTATGATCTGAAAAACCATTTTTCAGAACCCCAGTGCAAAATGACCGTTTTGCCCCTCAACAGCGGGAAATCACGATTTGACCCCTGTTGACTTTTAGGAAGTCGCACTCCCCAAAATTCTCCTCAAGTGCTCAACACATTGAGCTTAGTATCCGTGCGGGAATCTCGAATCCAGTACTTGTGTGACCCTCAATGGTTCAGGGATATGGCTAGCCGTGGGTCCACAACCATTGTGGCTCCGGAATCACAATTCCGGACTTGCCCATCGGATCATGGTAAGAGCGTCTAGCAACATCGCCCCATGATCCCCTAGGTATCACTGATAGTGCCTGCAAGAACCAGTTGGTCGTGGTTAGCGTACAGTACGGTCCTTTCAATCCATATATCCCGATCATATCAACGACCATTGGTAAATCGAGAGTCGTCATAGATCCGATAGCTATGCATACATCTTGGAGATCGAATAGTGACATCGCGAGTGTAACTAGGTAAACCCATTTATCTAAAACACTTCTAGTACTCTGCCAGAGATTTATACACTATTATCCCCTGACTTATTCACTCGACAAATGATAACCACTTGGAAAGTCCGAACGAGGGTAGTTCGATAGATCACCAGGTCACTATCTATCTGCATGCTCAGAACATCACAATGTTCCCTACCAATGAAACATGGCTAGTCTCGAGCTCGGGTGGCCTTATCCTCATTTTGACGGCCCAATCGACTAGGAACTAATTCAGAATACACAGTGACTATTAGATGTGTTTCATGATAGCCGTCATATCCACTATCACATCTAACATACACTATAGTGTATTCTAGGTCTTTACTCAACGCAATTGTTAATCATCATACAACACAATGAAAGTAAAGAATGCCATAAATAAAATGCGAATATCATATATAAAGATTGTCATATACAAGAGTCTATGAACCCACACGCCACAAGTTGGCTAGTTGGGCATCTACTCTAACAGTTCAGACCATTGAACTTGTTGCTATCCAGTATAGCAGCAAGTGAAATTTTTGATCGAAGACATTTTATAAGTAGTTTATACTGAAAAGGAAAACAGACATGCATTACTAATTATATATGAAAACGCTAAGACATAAAACAAGGTCATTTAGTTTTATGAATTATCCTCCTACTATTTTAACGATTTCACCACCCTCTAATGAAATCGAGAAAGAAGGTTTCCTTAGTGGGTACACAGAGTCCAATCAAGTGATCACGGGTCCCGAATAATATCAGCCAACCATGACCCTCAAAATGTAGAGTCCAATTGCAACCGGTGCAACCTCCATGTATTTACCTCACGTCCAGTAAGGGCCCAATAATATGACGTCGATTACTATCACGTGTCAAGATGACCCATCAATGTTGAGTCGTGAAGGACGGTCCCCTTAACGTCCCCAATAATATGAGCCAACGTTAAAAGGAGTTCCAACCAACTCACAGCCAGTGTCAATGACGTGTACAGCTTTTCGGCACACCTAACCCCCTCAATAATATGAGCCGATTCATGTATACGGGTAGCATCTGCGTACACTCATTGTCGATGGAAGGTAGGAAAATTTAAACAAATTTAAATTCCCTTAGTTTATAGAATAAACTTTTAATCTTGATATTAGTTTTAAATCATAATTAAAACGAGGGATTTTAATTTTGAAAATTCGGTCTCGAAAATATTAAATCACAATTTAACATGCGGATTCAACTTAACATATATCGCATATATAAAAACTTTGGGATGATGATCGCGAGAGCTATGCGGTCCGTGGTTGCCAATCACGGACCTGGGTCCAGTCCTAGGTGAAATGCAGTATGCAATGCAATCCTATTACAATTGCTTCCGGTTTTACAGATCTTCGGTCTTCAATATCTTTGATCATCATGTCCACCATCTTCAAAAAGGCCTCCCACTAAATCTAATATTTACATTTAAATGTCCATGACACATTGGGATACAATTTAAAGGGGTGGGAACAGGCCATAAACCAGGCCCACTTTATAAATGATTTCAACAATATTTACAACCAAAATCGCAAAACCTAGAGCATACACCTAACACATTGGGCACGGCTCTCGATCATCCCAAACATGCAATCAATCCAATTAATTGACATAAATTAAATAATCAAATCAAATTTGATAATTTCCAACAAAATCACATTTTAATTATAAAATCACATTTTATAAATAAAATCACATTTTGTCAATTTTAATTGAACCAAATTGGGCTTAAAACAATTTTAGGCCAAAATCTCAAAAATTCCAAACTCAATTTTTGGTCCAACCAAAATTGGCCCAATATCAAATATTGGCCCGAAAACTTCATGGGCTGCCCGGGACAGGCCCGAACAAAACCTAGAAGACAAAACAGCCGTCGCAATGCTGCCGGAGAATCACCGGACGGCGGCCGCCGCCATCACAGCGTGCGGCACAAGGCCGCACGCTGGCTGCACCATGCGCGGCAGATCACGCGCGCCACCGTGCGCGACAATCGCGCACGGTGGTCGGCCAGCGCGCAACGCTGCGCGCGACGATGCGCGGCAGATCGCGCAACCAGGTTGCGTGAAGGATGCGAACACCACGCGCCATCGTGGGCGACAATAGCGCACGGTGGCCGGCCAACGCGCGACAATTCGCGCTGGACAGCGCGTGATGGTGCGCGGTGGTGCGCGCGATGGCGCCGGCAGCCGTGTGCAATAATTTTTTTTTTGTTTGATTCTGAAATCTGAAATTTGATGTAATTCAGGCACAATTATGTATTGAAGGATCCGAGCCTTGGCTCTGATACCACTGTTGGCGCAGTGTTGGATCCAGATCCCGTTTCCAGGGGCGCAGCGGAAGTTTAAAATTTTTGCATCGTTCAATACATCAAATCTATTCAATAAACATACATATGATGTTTAACGAATGTTATCTTGCTGGCGTCTAGGCGCCTGGCTCCGACCAGATTCACAGGGAATTCTGGCACTTCAAATGTTGGCGGCGGTAGATCTCCTAATCAGGTCCACGACCGGTAACACGATTCCTTAGTCAGCCTGCACTAGAAGGCCTGACGAATTTGGCACGAATGGAATCTCCTCGAAAGGGTGATCGGAACGAGTCCGATCACGCGATCAACGGCGGCGGCGCGGCGGCGGAGGGGCGGCGGCCGTGAGGTTCTTAGGGAGAAGGGGGCGGCGCCTTTTTGGAGCTAGTGTTGGTGTTCAATTGTTATGTCATGTAGCCCTAGGTCTAGCATAAGTAGACCAATGATGGGCTTGAACCAATCCAATGGCCTGGGTCAGTCCAGGTCCATCGTTTCCATCACCGTGGCTCCATCACAACTCCGATCGACGATCAGATCGGACCGATCAACACAGTTTCCAAAACTGAGTATTATGATGTGAAAACAATTTTTCAGACCACCTAGTCCAAAATTGCAGTTTAGCCCCTCAACTTTGGAAAATCGCAATTTGACCCCTGTTGACTTTTAGGAAGTCGCACTCCCTAAATTTCTCCTCCTATGCTCAACACATTGAGCTCAGTTTCCATGTGGTAATCATGAATCCAGTACTTGTGTGACCCTCAATGGTTCAGGGATACAGCTAGTCGTGGGCCCCACAACCATTGTGACTCCGAAATCACAATTTCTGACTGACCCATCGGATCATGGTAAAGCACCTAACAACATCGCCCCATGATCCCCTAGGTATCACTGATAGTGCCTGCAAGAACCAGTTGGTCATGGTTAGCGTACAGTACGGTCCTTTCAACACATATATCCCGATCAGATCAACGACCATTGGTAAATCGAGAGTCGCTAGAGATCCGATAACTATGCATACATATTGGAGATCAAATAGCGACATCGCGAGTGTTACTAGGCAAACCCATTTACCTAAAACACATCCAGTACTCTGGCTAGAGATTTATCACACTATTATCTCCTCAGATAGCATAGGATATCCACGCATAAAAGCGAGCGGTGAATCCTCGACAACGAAGCATCGACTCCTACATGCATCGGGACCTCACCCAATCCCGCCACCTAATGACCCCAACTGAGTCGGTAAACGGGTCAAAGTGAGGCACCTATCATGTAGAGTCTCAATGAAGTTTCGAATAGTGAGGACTAATCAGTACAACCAAGACCTCGGACTTATCCACTCGACAAATGGTAACCACTTGGAAAGTCCGAACGAGGGTAGTTCGATAGATCACCAGGTCACTATCCATCTGCATGCTCAGAACATCACAATGTTCCCTACCAATGAAACATGGTACTTCGCATCGCAGATGCTAGTCTCAAGATCGGGCGGACTTATCCTCATTTTGACGGCCCAATCGACTAGGAACGATTTCAGAATACACAGTGACTATTAGATGTGTTTCATGATAGCCATCATATCCACTATCACATCTAACATACACTATGGTGCATTCTAGGTCTTTATCCAACACAATTGTTAACATTATAACATAATGAAAATAAAGAATGCCATAAAAGAAATGCGTATTTCATAAATAAAGATCGTTATACACAAGAGTCAATAAAACCCACACGCCACAAGTTGGCTAGTTGGGCATCTACTCTAACATGTGTGCCAGATTTCAAGCAGAGCCGAAACAACCTCATTATATTGCGGTTAAAAGGATTCTAAAATATCTCAAGGAACTCCTAACGTGGGTCTTTGGTATCCCAAGGACTCCAGCTTCCAACTGATCGGGTATAGTGATGCAGATTATGTCGGATGTAGAATTGATAGGCGTAGCACAAATGGAACATGCCACTTTTTAGGAGATCGTCTGATCTCGTGGTTCAGTAAGAAGTGAACTTCAATTGCCACGTCCACGACTGAAGCAGAATACTTAGCAACCGAGAGCTGATGTGCTCAGATTCTCTGGATTCAACACTAGTTTAGGGATTTTGGCATTGATGCCTCTGAAGCACCAATATTATGTGACAGCACAAGTGCTATAGCCATTACGCAAAACCCTGTGCTGCATTCACGAACCAAGAATATTGAGATTAGGCACCACTTCATCAAAGATCATGTGCTCAAGAAGGACGTCTGGCTGGAATATGTGTCAACTGAACAGCAAGCTGCTGATATATTCACCAAGCCACTATCTGACGCTAAGTTTTCTTATTTTAGAAATATACTTGATCTCTTAGAACTACCCTAATATGTTTTGTGCAGATGATCCGGAGATGATAAGCTTAGGGGGAACCTCGGCTAATGAACCTTCAGCTTAGGGAAACCTAGCTCAGGAACCTTCAGCTAAAGGGGAACCGACAGCTTACGGGAGATCCTCAGCTTAGGGGGAACCTTCAGATCAGATATAATAAGCCATAAGTCACTGAATGTGCGTGAACTGTATCATTCAGATTGCGCACATATAAAACTAACGCTTATCCCCGAGCTGATCTGATTTACCCCTGTTGAAATAGTAAATATATGGTTGTGTTTTCTTTCCATAATTGGGGATTTTAAAATCCAGTATTTTCTGCCCAAATCTATTATTTTTGTGATCGTATCTACTATTTCTTTAACAAGTGTTTATTTCAAAACCCGCCAATAGCTGCATGACACGTGTGTTGTCGTGTGTTGCCAGAAATCAACCAATAATCTCTCATCGCTTCATATTCTTGCCATAATTTATATTTGTTTAACTCTCGATTATTATCTCTACCTTGTTGCTTCTAACTCATTCTTGCAGAAAACTCTCTCGCATTCTATCAACCTAATGGCAATGACTCCTGTCTTCACCGCACCGCAATCCAAGTCAATTTTGAGTATGTTATACGCTTTCCCAACAGGGGACTAGTGAAGATGTTCCAAGCGCTAGAGACATAAGGACTCAGAAAATTTCTTGGATGAAAAGCAGCAATTTTGAGGAGGATATTCAGATATTCTTTGATAACGTCAGACTGGTGGGAAACACTGTGACCAGCACAGTCAGAGGTTCTTCAGTGGCTATTACTGAGAAAATGTTTCCCATTTCTTTAAGTTACCCACTGAGGGGCTGGTAGTAATATCAGAATTTCCAGAATGGATGGTTGCACAGATAAGACTAGAATTTTCTGAATCACGAGAGCTGATACACAGTGATAGCAAGAGAATAGATATGAAGTTGGAATATCGGTTCTTGCACGATATCATAGCCAAGACACTCACTGACCCAAAGCCGACTTGATATGATGATGGCTATCATGGGAGGCATAAAAATCAATTGGATAAAAATTCTTTTCAGAACTCTGAAGGCAATGGTTGCACTATCAACCAAGAAAGCTCAAGGTTTTGGTGTGCAGCTGGGCCTGTTGTTGAAGGGAGTCCATAAATTACCACTGGAAAATTCTACTGCCCTTCCCTTCTTGAGGATTCTAACTACCAAATCTGTTGGCACTTTTCTCGCTGAGGAGATATCAGACCGGGTTGAATCTGTAAAGAACAAGAAGCTCTCTGGTGGCACAGAGAAGGTCGGAGCTACCAAAGTCAAAAGGTTCGAGGAATTGTGCACCAAAGCTGATGCGTTCGTTCAGCCTGCAGTAAAAAGTAAATGCACTACTATTGGGAAAGCTGTTGTGAGGCCAACAGTTCCTATTCAGATGATGCGGCCTCCAAAGCGCAAACTCATTCTGTTGGAGGATTCTGATTCTGATGATCCCAAGCCCATGTCAAAATGTGTCCACACCTATGTACCAAACTGCTAAATCATGAATGAAATCAAAGATTTTAGCAGTACCTGATGGCGAGTTTTTATCTCTGGAAGATCTTACACGAACGTGTCGAACAAAAGGAGCCTTTCCTCCCTCGGTCATGTCAAGAGAACCGCTAACTGAGGTCAGGTGGAGTCAGGGTATCCATATCAAGGAAGTTCACTGGCGCAACAGATCTCTTCCGCAGATTGTCCCTACCGACAAAGGAAAGAAGGTTTTAGTTGAGAAGGTCAAAGGCAATCTGGTTAAGGAGATGGTGAATTTAATCTTTGCAGATCTTGAGGTCAACGTACAGGTTAGAGACTCTTTCTTTTCCAAAGTGTCTCGATTAAAACGGGATGTGTGGATCAATGATATGGCCTTGTATAAATCCTTAGAAGATAATATTTCTAAGCTGTTCCGATGGACCGAGACAGAGTGTCTTCGAGAAGCCTTCAAACGGAGATTGATGGCTCATGCGAAATTCAGAGAACTATTCTCTTAAAAACTGTTGAATGCAAGGCGGAAAAATTTTGTACCTGGTGATGCCTTCGCACAAGTAGACATGTTAATTATGGAGGTGCTGGCTGAGTCTCACTGAATTGCAATGGTAGCCTATCTGGGGCTTATAAAGCAGCACAATTTGGTATGGACGCTGCCAGGACCCTCTAATATATTTTCAGGACCAGATGAGGATACAAAAGATTTTTCAGTTTTGAATTTCCGGAAGTCTACAGTGAAACAGTGTACCGACTTGGTAGTACATCAGACATCACGGTGTTCAGAGATTATTCCAGATACAGTTTTCAGAGCTTATCAGCACGGACAACGTGCTGATCAATTTTGTGGATTTTTTGAAGGAGTTACACATACAGAAGTCTTTCACTCAATTGAGTTGGTATATGAAGAAAGTCTACCAGATCGTAGTTTCAGTGAACCACACAGTATTGCAACATTTGCATAGACAGCTGCTCGACTCCGAGATTTTATGTCAAGCATCCATTCGGTGAAATTACAGTCTCAAGAGCTTATTTCATCATCCAAATCTGATTGCAATAAGAGAATGACGTCTCTAGAGGTTAGTGTCGAAGATCTGCGTCAGTCACACATGTCGCTAGTCAATAAACAGTGGAGAAAGCACTTGTATTTTCTCAGGAGAGGAGACAAACTCAAAGCTGACCTTTCCTTGGAGATTACTGCTACTAGAATGTTGCTACAGAATCAGTCAGCAGAGGTCAATTCGAGCCTTGCCTCCCTCAGCTCTCAGCTTGCAGAAGTTGTCGCACATCTTAAGAGAGCTGGTGATGTCAAAAAGGGGGAAGGTGGTAACAGCAGCAGCAAAAAAAAGGTGAAAGTAGCAGTGGAGGAAAGCGCAGATGGTTCTGAGTCTTCTTTTTGAGTTTTTGAGGAATTTATTTCGAAAATAAATAGCAGTTCTTGTACTTAGCAATTTTTAGTTGATTAATAAAAGAAAATTTTTGCTGCTAAGTTTTGTCATCACCAAAAAAGGGGAAATTATTAGAATTAAAATTTAATTTTTTCTGATAACAAAGACAAGAAACCGAACAGCTTACTGTCGTAAAGATGCAGAGTCGGACAGAACAGCTTACGACGTAACAGAACATCTCAGATCATGTTGATCAGCTAAGAGTGGGCGGATCAGATCACAACAACGGATTTCAGCTCAGAGTATGTCAAACAGTTTACGATGATGCAATTCAGCTTTGAGAAAGTAGAACAGTGTACAACGTAGATATTTAGGTCAGGATGATGCATATTAGTTCAGAACAAGTTAAACAGCTCAGAACGTCGGATTTCAGTTTAGAGAAAATATATCAGTTTATAGTGGAGCTTCGAAATCAGAACAATGCTTTAGTTCAGGAATCGGCTTAGAGAAGATTCAGAATGGAGCTTCGTATATAGAACAGCTCTCCTTGCTGACAAGCAGAGCAACTTTATCTTTTGAAAAGTTAATTTTCAGATTAGTGACCAAATCATGCTTACAAAAACTGGAATTCGCTTTAAAATTTAGATTATTCACGTGCTCATGTCATAACCAACATTTAGAAGAATCGGAAATTAAGCAAGTTTGTTCAAATACCGTCTCCTCAGATGAGTTCACCTTGTAGGTGCTCCCTGATCTGTGTCCTATCAGTATAACCATACTATCCGGGCTCTTAAGTGTGCATGTGTGTTTGTGAAAATTAACAATGTAATCATTATACACGGCTGATTAATGCTAATTGAGAACACAGATTTTTAACCATCAAATTATCTAATGATAATATTACCATGAATAATATCACTCTTCCCCAAGGTGTTACTTTTGGGTTTTCACCAAAAGTGATCTTAGGATCATTGTTGTATTTGATTTCTAATAGCAGCTTTGGATCACAGGTCATGTGTCTCGAACAATCACTATCAGATACCAAGATGATTTCTTCAACAGTTCTTCCCAACTGACCTGCAATAAAGAAACAAAGATTTTGGTACTCATATATAATTGGGTCCATATTGGATTAGCCATTTCGAGACCCACATTTGAATAAATATAAATTTCTTCCACTATGTGTGTCCTGAAACATTTGTTCAAAACCAGTGCATGAGCTATTAAGTAGACGTTTTCCATTGAATCAATGAGTCTTTTTCTCTTCTGAACCTTTTTGTCGGCATTTCTTAGACTTCTATTAGTTATTTCGCTGCTGGTTCTGATCAGACCAGCTTGACCTAGAGTTCACTCCAGCCATGCTCAATCTCTTCTTAAGCCATCTTGGCCTAGAACTCTCAGACACTACATAGCCTATTCCAGATCTTTTGTTTTGGTTCAGTTGAGTCTTAGATTGATTGTCATGCTTAGTAAACTCAAAAGTATCATGCCTCATGCTGGTTTTGACAAAATTCATTGTTCTAAACTTGTCCTTAAACAGATTCGACTGAGTACTAATTGCTTCAATATTATTCAAGTCTAAGCTTGACTTTTCAGTGACAGGATTTTGAGCCTCGTGCAGTTTATTGATTGAAACCAAAGACTTTGTCCAGATGCTCACTAACTGATTCAATATTTGATTCTCAGTGATCATTTCCTATGACTCGGTATGCAATTTTCATTCTCCATCATCAGCGTACTCAGCTGAGTCTTGAGTCTATTTGAATCCCAGCTGAGAACAACTTAGGTCATCTGACTTATCTACTAGACATCTGTTTTCAGCTTTGTCATCCTCTAATGTCTGCGAGAGCTTCTTGTACTCATGGACCATCTCATTCAGTGCAGAGATAAGGTCCTCCTATGTAAATTCAACATTGGAAAAGTCGAACACCTTATCACTGTCATCAACCATTAGACAGTGCACTTTCTCCTTCTCACTTTCACTTCAGGAAATGCTCGAGGTTGATTCCTCCAAGTCTGTGTCAGCCCGTTTTCTTTTGTTCCTTAGCAAGAAGCACTTTCTGATCTCACATCTTCCCGAATGACCTCTTATCATTTTTTTTCTCGTCTGCAATCTGATGATTTCTTGTCATCTCTCTTAAGCTTTGTGCACTCCACAACAAAGTGATCAGTCCTACAACAATTAAAACAAGATAAATTAGTAGAACTTGATTCATTTTTGTGGACTTTCTTATCAGAAAAATAAGGGCACTGAGATTGGTTCTTCCTCATAAAGTTCCCAAACTTCTTAACAAAGAGGGATATTGAATCGTTGCTGAGCTGCTATGAAGTATTCAGAGGCTTCTCCTTAGTTGCAGCTAACGCCTTGGTAGGTTGTGAGGTCGACGGTTCTCCCTCCGGTATGTTCTCGAGTTCAAATTCATATGCTTTTAGATCGACGAATAGGTCGTGAAGCTCCATACTTTTGAGGTCTTTGGATTCTCACAATAGTCTTGACATCCCACTCTCTGGACAGAGCTCTCATCACCTTCAGAGTCACTTCCCTATTGGTATACTCTTTCCCAAGAGTTGCGAGTTCAATCAGGATACTTCTTAACCGCTCGTAAAATTCGGACATGGTTTCACGAGCCCTCTTCTTGATTCTATCAAACTTCTAAGTGGCCACTGTCAAATTATTCTACTTAGTTTGGTCATTGTCCTCACGCAGTTGGGTAAGATTCTCCCAGATTTCCTAAGCAGTAAAACACATATTTATCTTGCTGAACATATCCTCGGCTACATTGTCTAAGTTTGCCTTCTTCTTATCTTCCACAGACCATTCTAATTGTGTCTTCTCAATTTAGTGTGAAGCTCATGCCTTTATGGCGATGACAGTGTTGGCCTTTAAGATCTTCAGTGCTCTATCAGTGATGACAAACCACATGTTAATGTCTTATGCTGCCAAATGCTCCTGCATTCATATTTTCAAATCATCATAATTTTCTTTAGCGAACATGGGATTTCATGGAATGAGGCTATTGTAAATATAGATTTTAAAAGAATATTTGTTCTAAACTGAGTTCACCCCGCTCTGATGCCACTTAATAGGATCGGAAAAGCTTTTACAGGGGGTGAATAAACTCTTTCAAAAATTCTTTATTAATGTTTAATTAGATCAACTGAGTCTCATTCTAAAATGATTATTTGAGCAACAAAAAATTTGTGCGGAAAAAGCTCGATAATCAGTGAGCAGGTAAATATGAAATGTAAATAGATAAGAACATGATTTATTTCTGGAAGTTGGAAATAATGCTTCTATGTCTCCACTTCGTTCAAAACCAGAATTTTATCAACTAGAAGACTTTGACTTTTTTATGCAATATAACCAAAACCCGTCCGTCAGATCTTGTCTGATCTGAACTCCTAGTGTTCTCACTGATAACAGAACATGCTTTGTTATCTTACAAATATTTTGTTTCTAAGGCTACCAGATATACAATGAATGTATGTGTTAGAGTAGGTGCCCAACTAGCCAACTTGTGGCGTGTGGGCTTTTGATGACTCTTTGTGTAAAACAATATTTGTTTATGAAATTCGCATTTTATATATGGCATTCTTTATCATCATTATTTTATAATGTTAACAATTGTGTTGGATAAAGACCTAGAATGCACCATAGTGTATGTTAGATGTGATAATGGATATTATGGCTATCATGAAACACATCTAATAGTCACTGTGTATTCTGAACTTTTTCCTAGTCGATTGGGCCGTCAAAATGAGGATAAGGCCATCTGAGTTTGAGACTAGCATCTGCGATGTGAAGTACAACTTTTCATTGGTAGGGAACATTGTGATGTTCTGAGCATGCAGATGGATGGTTTTCCTGGAAAACTATCGAACTACCCTCGTTCGAATTCTCCAAGTGGTTACCATTTGTCGAGTGGAGAATCCGAGTTCTTGGTTGTATGGATTAGTCCTTACTACTCGAAACATCATTGAGACTCTACATGATTAGTCGCCTCACTTTGACTCGTTTATCGACTCCGTGAGGGTCATCAGGTGTCGAGATTGGGTGAGGTCACGAAGCATGTGGGAGTCGATGCCTTGTTGTCCAGGATTCACCGCTCGCCCAAGTGCGTGGATATCCTATGTTATCTGAGGAGATAATAGTGTGACAAATCTCTGGCCAGAGTAAGTTTACCAATTCCCGTGCAGACAATGATATGGTACTCAAAGTGTTGAGTATAATAGGAGGAAGGTTGGGAGCATGACTTCCCAAAAGTAGCTAAGGGAGTAGGACTTCCATATTTAGATAATGAGAGTAAAACCTGTCATATATAGATTTAGTGATCCAAAAATTTGATTTTACATCATAATGATCAGTTTTGTAAAGTGAGCACGTCGGTGATGTCTGATCATCGATCGGGATTATGATGAGACCACAATCGAGGGAGTCGAAATGAATATTCACAGTTCGAGTTGAAAAGAATGTTCACAGCTCGAGTTGAACCGAATGTTCATAGTTCGAGTTGAACCGAATGTTCACAGTTCGAGAACCGAATTTTCAAAGTTCTACTTGAAACGATGTTCAAAGTTCTACTTGAAACGAATTTTCACAGTTTTGTTTACATCAAACTCTTTCCCTCAATCTATAAATATGACATGAAGGGATAAAGAAAAACACACAACAAAAGCTACTCAGCAAATTCTCCCCCTCTCCTCCTCTCCCTCCTCCCGCCGCCGCCGTCGCACTTCGCTGCGATTGTCCTAACGAGGATATTCTGCTCGCGAAATTTTCCTTGGGTTTCTAGTGCACTCCAACGAAGGAATTGGAAAACTGGTCGGTGGACCGGATTAGGAGCAACCAAGTGGATCTGATTAGGAGCAACCAAAGAAGTGCTATTTACATATGAGAAATATTCGGAGCCAGGCGCCTAGTTGCCAGACAGGTATATTCTAAGCATCCTATGAATGTTTGAATTATTATATAGGTGTATTGACCGTTCCCGGGCTCCTAAATTTTTAATTCTTCCGCTGCACGCGGGAGCGGGATCCGGATCCGCTGCTGCGCCAACGGTGGTATCAGAGCTTTGGCTCGGATCTGTCAATACACCTTATTATACATGAATTGCATCAAATCTCGTTTTTCAAAAAAAAAATTCCTGCCGCACGTCGCCGCGACGTCGCCGCTCGTGACCGTTGTGCATGCCGTGCCCAAATCACGGAGAGGAACACGGGATAAGCGCGCGCACGATGCGGTGGGCGTTGCGTGCCAGTCACGCACGCCATGCGCACAGCCCCGCGGGTTTTGCGCCCATCGGGTCGGTAACCGTGCGCGCACGTCACGCACGATGGTGCGCGCACGGTGCGCACGGCTGTGCGCACACCACCGCCCCACCTGCGTGAACTGGTCGCGCAGGTGGACCGCCCCCCCCCCCCCCGTGCGCACATGTTGTGCACGAGGGGGCGCGCACAGCGTGAAGCACACGTGTTGCACGTGTGCGGGCGGCGTGCGCACACCCGCCGCCCAACCTGCGCGAGCTGATCGCGTAGATGGCCGCCCCTGTGCGCACATGTTGCGCACAAGGGCGCGCACAGCGTGCAGCACTCGTGCGGGCGGCGGCGCACCACCCGTGCGACGGTTTCTGGACGGAGATGCGGCGTCGGTTTTTGAATTCTAGGGTTTTTTCGGGCCTGTCCCGGGTGGCCCGAGTTTGTTTTGGGCCAATACTTGCTATTGGGCATTTTTGTTTGGACCAAAATTAATTTTTGAAAATTTTGAGTTGTTGGGCCTAAAATTTTTTTAAGCCCAAAATTGATGCAATTAAAATAACAAAATAAGATTTTATTTATAAAATATTATACTTAACATATGATTTTGTTGGATGAATCAAATTTTATTATTTTATTTATGTCAATTAATTGAGTTAATTGTATAGATAATGTTTGGGATGATCGAGAGTCGTGCCCAATGTGTTAGGTGTATGCTAGGTTTTGCAATTTTGGTTTTAATATTGTTGAAATCAATTCAAAGTGGGCCTGGTTTATGGCCCGTTCCCACCCCTTTAAAATGTATCCCTATTTGTCATGGTTATTTAAATATAAATATTAGACTTAGTGGGAGAATAATTTTGAAGATGGTGGAGATGAAGATCAAAGATATTGAAGACCAATGACTTGTAAAACTGGAAGCTTATGTAATAGGATTACATTTGCATACTGTATGTCACCTAGGATTGGACCTAGATCCGTGCTTGGCAACCACGGATCGCATAGCTCTCGCTCATCGATCATCCCAATTATATATGTGATATATATCTGTTGAATCCGCATTTTTTAAATTTGATTTAAAATTGAGACCAAATTTCAAAATTAAAATCCCTCATTTTAAATTTTATTTGAAATTTATATCAAGATTAAAAGTTTATTCGATAAGCTAAGGGAATTTAAATATTGTTTAAAATTTCCTACCTTCCATCAACAATGGGTGTACGTCGATGTTACCCGTATACATGGCCCGGCTCATATTATTTAGGGGGTCATGTATGTCAGAAATCTGTACACGTCATTGACACTTGCTGTGAGTTGGTTGGAACTCCCCTTAATGTTGGCTCATATTATTGGGGAAATTAAGGGGACCGTCCATCACAACTCAACATTGATGGGTCATCTTGACACGTGATAGTACTCGGCGTCATATTATTGGGACCTTACTGGACGTGAGGTAAATACATGGAGGTTGCACCTGTTGCAATTGGGATCTACCTTTTGAGGGTCATGGTTGGCTGATATTATTCGTGACCATGATTTCTTGATTGGACCCTGTGTACCCACTAAGGAAACTTGCTTTCTCGATTTCATTAGAGGGTGGTGAAATCGTTAAAATAGTGGGAGGGTAATTCATAAAACTAAATGACCATGTTTTATGTCATAGCATTTTTCATGAATAGTCAGTAATGCATGTCTGTTTTTCTTTTCAGTATAAACTGCTTTCATTATGTTTTTGATCAAAAATCCACTTGCTGCTATAATGGATAGCAACAAGTTTACTGGCTTAAACTACAAAGATTGGTTTCGAAACCTCAAGATTCTGCTTTCATTATGTTTTTGATCAAAAATCCACTTGCTGCTATAATGGATAGCAACAAGTTTACTGGCTTAAACTACAAAGATTGGTTTCGAAACCTCAAGATTGTCTTGGCTTCGGAGAAACTTCTCTACACGCTAGAGAAGAACCCTCCGAAGGAAGCCCCTGCCAATGCCAGTCCTGAGGAGCTGGCAAAGTTGGACAAATGGTGGGATGACGAGCTAAAGGCACGGTGCTATATGATAGCATCTATGTCCAACAAAATGTTGTGGCGGTTTGAGAAGACGCACATGCTGCTGGCATACACCTTCATCTCAAAGAGCTGTGTGGGGAGAACTCTCGGACTGAGAGGTTCACTACTGTCATGGAGCTCATTATGAGCCGCATGCACGAGGGGACTTCAGTCCGCGAGCATGGGGTCAGTATGATTGGGCTCATTGAGAAGCTAGTGGGCCTTGATATCTCGCTTCCACATGAGCTATCTGTGGATCTGCTTCTCCTCTCCCTGCCTACTGCGTTCGACCCCTTTGTGGTCAACTTTAACATGAACAAGCTGGAGGCCACCCTTGAAGATTTGGTAAACATGCTTTTCGTGTTCGAGGAGACCATAAAGAAGGACAAGCTCGTCCTCCTTTTGGGCTCTTCTTCCTCTGCGAAGAAGGGGCCCAAATGCAAGGGTAAGAAGTGTTCTGCCCCTGCGAAGGAGGGTAAGCCCACCAAGAAGCCCAAGGCAAGGACTTCAAAGCCGAACAAATCTGAGGATGTTTGTCACCACTACCACAAGCCTGGGAATTGGAGGAGGAACTGTAGGGATTACCTCGAGCAGTTGCGAACTACGAAAGGTATGTTCTACATTGAAATAAATATGTCTCTTAACTCGACTTCTTGGGTACTTGATACCGGATGTGGATCTCATATCTGCAATGACTTGCAGGTAATGACAAGAAGCCGGCGTCTTAGAGAGGGTGAGATCCACTTGAGGCTTGGCAAAGGAGCAAGGGTTGCGGCCGAAGCTATAGGAGATGTTTATTTATTTTTTTCTTCTAATTTTAAGTTGTTGTTGAGAAACGTTTTATTTTTTCCTGAATTAATAAAGAACATCATTTCCATTTCTATGCTTGATAGTGATGGATATTCTTGTCATTTTGCCAATTCGATTTGCAATATTTACAAGAATGAATGTTTAATTGGAATTGGGGAACGCGAAAATGATCTATACGCCTTAAAATTGAGAGAAATTCCAACTCACGATGTGGAAACACACACAACAATGATAAAAAGGAAAAACGATAGTTTGAACTCTGCACAAATTTGGCAATCTAGGCTAGGTCATGTTTCCTTAAATAGGATGAACAAGTTGATTAGGAGTTACATGTTTGATATGTCTTATTTTTAACTCCTTACCAACTTGTGAATCTTGTCTCAAGGGAAAAATGACAACATTTCCCTTCACGGGCAAGCCTGAACATGATCAAGGCCTATTGGATTTGATCCACACTGATGTTTGTGACCCACTTGGTATTGGTACTAAGTCCGGTCACACCTACTTCATCACCTTTATCGATGATCACTCTAGGTATGGGTATTTGTACTTAATAAAGCACAAGTCTGAATCCTTTGAAAGGTTTCAAGAATTCAAAGCTGAAGTAGAAAATCAATTGGGAAAAAGTATTAAAACACTTCGATCCGATCGAGGTGAAGAATACTTGAGTGCCGAATTTCAAGACTATCTTAAAGATAATGGGATTCTCTCACAGTAGATCCCTCCGGCCACACCACATCTCAACGGTGTAGCGGAGCGTCGTAATCGAACCTTGATGGACATGGTTCGATCTATGATGAGTTTCACTGAACTTCCTGCTCGTTTTGGGGCTATGCGCTCGAAACGGCCGTAATGTTGTTGAACAATGTCCACACCAAGGCAGTGGATAAAACTCCATATGAGATATGGATGGGCAAGCCGCCCAAGTAGTCATACTTGAGGATTTGGGGATGTCCTGCTTACGTGAAGCAGACTGTGGGAGATAAGCTGGATAATAGATCCATCTTATGCTATTTCATTGGGTATCCAAAGAATTCTATTTGATACTGCTTCTACTATCCCAATGAAACAAAAGTGTTTGTTTCTAGAAATGCCACCTTTCTGGAAAAGGAATTTCTACTTGATAGAAAAGGCAAGATAGTAGAACTTGAAGAGTTTCGAGAACCAACTGAAGTACCAAGTGATTCTTCCGCACCTCAAGAACCAATCCTTGATATGGACACACCTAGGAGATCTGAAAGGGTTCCTAGGGCTCCTGTTAGATATGGTTTCCTCCTTGAATATGATCAAAGTGATAAAACTGTTGGATGTGATCCACGAACCTTCAAGGAGGAAATTTCCGATGCTGATTCTAATTTGTGGCTTGAAGCAATGAAATCTGAGATTGACTCAATGCATTCAAACCAAGTTTGGACTCTTGTGAATCCTCCCGAAGGAATAGTTCCTATGGGTGTAAATGGATATACAAGAGAAAACTTGGGCCTGATGGTAAGGTACTGACCTACAAGGCGCGACTGGTCGCGAAAGGTTACACTCAAAGACAAGGTGTTGACTATGATGAAACTTTTTCACCAGTTGCAATGTTCAAGTCAATTAGAATTCTACTAGCCATAGCCGCATGGTACGACTATGAGATATGGCAAATGGATGTGAAAACTATGTTCCTTAATGGTAACATTAAGGAAGAGATCTAAATGACGCAGCCTGAGGGTTTCACATCTGTGGGAAGTGAGCATAAATTATGCAAACTTCAGAGATCGATCTACGGTCTCAAACAAGCATCGAGAAGTTGGAACCCTGAGATTTGATGAAACAATTAAAGAATTTGGATTCATCAAGAATCCCGAGAAGCCATGTGTGTATAAGAAGGTAGTTAAAAATGCGGTGACATTCATTGTACTTTATGTTGATTACATTCTACTCATTGGGAATGACGTAGGAATGCTGCAGTCAACTAAAGTATGGTTGTCTAGTAGATTCTCGATGAAAGACATGGGTGAAGTATCCTATATTCTAGGAATATAGATCTATAGAGATAGATCAAAAAGGATGCTCGGACTCACCCAAACGACCTACATCGATACCATACTTAAGCGGTTCTCAATGGAAGAGTCCAAGAGAGGACACCTTCCTATATGCCACAGGGTCACTCTATCTAAGTCTATGTGTCCGAAGACTGATGAGGAGATAGATATTATGACACGTGTGTCATATGCCTCGGCTGTAGGTAGTATTATGTATGGTATGATCTCAACTAGACCGGATATCGCATATGCTCTGAGTGTCACGAGCCGCTACCAAGAAAATCCCGGCAAAATGCATTGGAAGGCCGTGAAAGATATTCTTAGGTACTTACGAAGGACTAAGAACATGTTCATGGTCTATGGGGGCGGTGAACTAAAATTGGAAGGCTATACTGATTCTAGATTCCAATGCGACGTGGACACTTCGAAGTCGACCTCTGGATTTGTATTCATGCTCAATGGTGGTGCTGTCTCTTGGAAGAGTTCCAAACAAGACACCATCGCGGATTCAACCACTGAGGCTGAGTACATCGCAGCATCAGCTGCTACTAAAGAGGCGGTTTGGATAAGGAATTTCGTCCAAGAGTTGGACGTAATCCCTGAAGTAGTTGGTCCAGTCCCGGTGTACTGTGACAACACAGGTGTCGTTGCGCAAGCAAAGGAACCTAGGTCTCACCAAAGATCCAAACATATCCTGAGGAAATACCACATAATCCGGGATATTGTGGCTAGAGGTGACATAGCAGTTGAGAGATTCGCCTCTGCAGACAACATTGCTGATCCACTTACGAAGCCCTTGCCAGGACCATTGTTTGAACAACCTCGCGAAGCAATGGGACTACGCAATATGAGTAGTTGGCTTTAGGGCAAGTGGGAGATTGTTAGAATAGATGCCCAACTAGCCAACTTGTGGCGTGTGGGCTTTTGATGACTCTTTGTATAAAACAATATTTGTTTATGAAATTCGCATTTTATATATGGCATTCTTTATCATCATTATTTTATAATGTTAACAATTGTGTTGGATAAAGACCTAGAATGCACCGTAGTGTATATTAGATGTGATAGTGGATATGATGGCTATCATGAAACACATATAATAGTCACTGTGTATTCTGAACTTGTTCCTAGTCGATTGGACCGTCAAAATGAGGATAAGGCCGCCCGAGTTTGAGACTAGCATCTGCGATGTGAAGTACCACGTTTCATTGTTAGGGAACATTGTGATGTTCTGAGCATGCATATGGATGGTTTGCTTGGCAAACTATCGAACTACCCTTGTTCGGATTCTCCAAGTGGTTACCATTTGTCGAGTGGATAGTCCAAGGTCTTGGTTGTATGGATTAGTCCTTACTACTCGAAACATCATTGAGACTCTACATGATTAGTCGTCTCACTTTGACTCATTTATCGACTCCGTGAGGGTCATCAGGTGTCGAGATTGGGTGAGCTCACGAAGCATGTGGGAGTCGATGCCTTGTTGTCAAGGATTCACCGCTCGCCCTAGGTGGTTACCATTTGTCGAGTGGATAGTCCAAGGTCTTGGTTGTATGGATTAGTCCTTACTACTCGAAACATCATTGAGACTCTACATGATTAGTCGTCTCACTTTGACTCATTTATCGACTCCGTGAGGGTCATCAGGTGTCGAGATTGGGTGAGCTCACGAAGCATGTGGGAGTCGATGCCTTGTTGTCAAGGATTCACCGCTCGCCCTAGTGCGTGGATATCCTATGTTATCTGAGGAGATAATAGTGTGACAAATATCTGGCCAGAGTACTCTTTTGCTTTAGTGTAAATGAGTTTACCTGGTAGCACTCGTGATGTCGCTATTATGATCACCAAGATGTATGCATGGCTATCGAATCTCTAACGACTCTCGATTTACCAATGTTCTTTGATTCGATCGGGATATATGAGTTGAAAGGACCGTACTATACGCTAACCATGACCGACTGGTTCTTGCAGGCACTATCAGTGATATCTAGGGGATCATGGGGCGATGTTGCTAGGCGCTTTACCATGGTCCTATGGGTGGATCAGAAAAATGTTTTTTCTGATTCACAATGAGTTGTGAGCCCACGGCTATCTGATCCCTGAACCATTGAGGGTCACGCAGTGTACTGGTTTACCAATTCCCATGCAGACAAGGATATGGTACTCAAAGTGTTGAGTATAATAGGAGGAAGGTTGGGAGCATGACTTCCCAAAAGTAGCTAAGGGAGTAGGACTTCCATATTTAGCTAATGAGAGTAAAACCTGTCATATATAGATTTAGTGGTCCGAAAATTTGATTTTACATCATAATGATCAGTTTTGTAAACTGAACACATCGGTGATTTCTGATCATCGATCGGGATTATGATGAGACCATAATCAAGGGAGTTGAAACGAATATTCACTGTTCGAGTCGAAACGAATATTCACTGTTCGAGTCGAAACGAATGTTCACAATTCGAGTTAAACCGAATGTAGAAAAACACACAACAAAAGCTATTCAGAAAATTCTCCCCCTCTCCTCCTCTCCCTCCTCCCGCCGCAGCCGCCGTTGTCTCACTTCGCTGAATCGTCCTGGCGAGAAGATTTTGCTCGTGAAATCTTCCTTGGGGTTCTAGTGCACTCCAACGAAGGAATTGGAGAACTGGTCGGTGGACCGGATTAGGAGCAACCAAGTGGATCTGATTAGGAGCAACCAAAGAAGTGCTATTTCCATTTGAGAAATAGTCGGAGCCAGGCTCCTAGTCGCCAGACAGGTATATTCTAAACATCCTATGAATGTTTGAATTATTATATAGGTGTATTGACCGTTCTCGGGCTCCTAAATTTTTAATTATTCTGCTGCACCCCGAAAGCAGGATCCGGATCCGCCGCTGCGCCAACAGTATGTGCATTCAGCAAAGCTGAATACAACATGCAAATATGGACAAAAGAAATACAAAGTGTTTTCCAGAATAATCTGGAGGCTCAAGAATCGTAATTTTCTTCAAGTACACAAAGGATCCTTCACATGTTTTTGATCCTGCTATTATAGCTTTTGGATTCCAACGATAATAAATATGACCAGTATACTCCGTCATGAATCCTCTTACATTACATTCAAGTAATAAATGCGCATTTAATGCTCTGTACAATCTCCATACTGATGTATTAAATGTTTCTTCTTTTGCTTTAGAAAGGCAATCCTCGTATTTCAACAATTCTGATCTTGTTATGATTATAGTCTAAGTTATTCAATGACTATAAGTGCATCGCTTAAGTCAATATCTCGAAGTCAGACCTGATCTGATCTGATGCAAAGCTATGATCTAAACTAGTAACATGTGCTGATCTGAGCTCTAAGTTGTTTTAGTACACCTGATCTGATCTGCTCTTGAAATCTATTGACTAAGTTGTTATGGTCTGAACTATTCCAAAACACGCTCTGTTCTGATATGTTGAGTTGTCCAAAAACTCTAATATGATCTGAGTCTCGAACATGTTAGGTTTGGTCTGCTATGATCTGATTTGCTACGTGTTGAATCTTCTGTTATCACAAAAACTTAGAAGAATATTTTATACTTGAGAATATTTATATGTTTTATGCTTTAAAAATGGATGGAAAATTAATTTTAAATGTATATAGATGTCAAAAAGATATTAAAAGAGTACATAGTATATCAAAACAACATTATTCTCTACATGGTTAATTTCATTATTCTTATAATGTAACGCCCAGGAAATCCTAATTACATAGAAATGAGTGAATGATTAGGGGAAAAAGTAATTATATGCTATTTTATGTGATTTCATGATGACTTTATTGTTTCATGATATGCGTGCATGTTTTTAGCCTGTTTGAGTTCCGGACGCGTGAACGAGACTAGGGACAACCGAGATGTAAATTATTTGAGATTTTTAAGCCCTTAATTTTTAAGAACTAATTTATTATTTTTAAGCAGCAATTTTCGAATATTGGGATTTTTATGATTTTATGATTATTTTTCAGGGGAACCCGTTTTTCGCATATACGGGCTATTTTAATGAGTTTTTCTATGTTTTGAAAATATGGGAAATTATTATTACGAAAATTTAAGTTGGAGGCTTGTTTTGGGAGTTTTAAAACAAATTTTAATTAGGAGGAGGGTTAGTATATGAAATAACTCTTAATTTTCTTAATTAAACCATTGGTAGGGGTCTTTTTGGTACAACTCATTCTCCCCTTCACCCCAAATTCGAAAACCCTACTCCTACCCACTCTCCTAGCCGCCTCAAGCCACTCCCCTCTCCCTCAAGTTCGAAATTTTGCAAGCTTTTGGTGATCCAAGGTGGTCTTGTCCCAATATCGCGTCCTACACGTCGGTAACGGATCTTCTTTTTCTCCAACAAAGGCATGTCATATCTCTATTTTTATCACCATTTAAATCATAGTATACTATTTTTTTAAAAGGATTTGCATGATTGTATGTGAATTGATTAGATCTATGTTTGTTGTTTGAGATCCCTGCATGCATCACGATTTTAACACGTATTTGATTCTTTTCTTGTGAAGCTTCGGTCATGGGCAGATCATGGGGCTATGGTTTGGTCCAAGGGTGGTACATGTAGTTATTACATCGAGTTAGGGTCACGTAGATCCAAACGGGAAATGATTTGGTCAATGAATGAATTAGTTATGAATTTTATAATCAGCAAGTATCCTGGCTTGTCGTCTGTGCTCGACAGTAAAGTTGTTGGGGTCAGGTACGTCGGTCTATAGGGTCTGTGTGGTCAAGGTTGATTGCAGGAGATAGCTCATTGAGTTAGGGTCACGTAGGTCTAAATGGAGAGCAATTTGGTTGAGGATCGAATTAGTTATGAATTTTATGGTTAGCACGTGTCCTGGTTGCATTCTGCACGTGAGCAGTGGGTTTGTGGGCGTCGGGTTGGTCATGTCCTGAATCATTTTTTAGTCTTATTTGTTTCAGTGACTAGTATATTGAGTTAGAGCTATGTGGGTGGAAACAGGGAGTGATTTGGTTAAGAAATAGATTTTTAATTATTTTTACCGTTTTGTCGCTCGAAGTGAGCCTCGTCGGGTCATTTTTGTGAAAATTAAGATTTCGAGTCTTAGGGATTGCCAAAGTTCGTAGATGACTTTATTTCATGTTTAAAGCATATTTTAAGATGTTTTCCAGCATTTTTATAATTTATTTGATTTATGGGATTTTTGTCAAATTTAATTGTTTGATTTTAAAGTGAATGAGTGAATATTTTATAAACTTTTTAAAATTAAATTTTAAAGTTATGGGTCAAGTCATGTTTAGGGTTAAGTTTCGTTTTGAGGTTAAGTCTAGGCTTTTGGTCTTAGAGTTAGTGGGCCAAGCACCTGAATCAGTCCTTGATCGGAGTAGAAAATATAGAAGCCGTGAATATATATTTAATTATATATATAGTATTTTATGTATGATAATATTTTAAATGAAAGAATTAAATATATATTGACGTGCTAAGTCTTTTTAATTTCATGTTTTATGAAATACTGTTTTATGAAATACACGCATCATGAGAATTTATGAAACGTTAAAGACATGTTTTTTTTTAAAGTAAAACCCGAGGGATTGAAGTGATTTGTGGCAAGTTTAATGATGGGAGCTAGTCGGGATACCGGGCCCGAGGATCCCCTGTTTTAATGTATTACGTGCCTATGGATCCATGTGATCACGACATGATGAACTGGCACACCGCCACGTACGTTGGTTCTTTCGATTGATCAATCATACGCCCGCTCACATTTCACTGATACGACTCATACATTTTTATGTTACGTTACGTCATGTATTATTATGTATGCTATATGATTATGATACGTAGTGAGACCTGGATTTGTAATTGAGAATTATCGTTGGAATGAATCGGTTGATCATGAGATTTTGTGGTTTAGATCTCTGTTTTGAGTTGCATTTTCGGGTTCCATTTCGTGTGTTGAGCAATTCTGGATGTTTCGTGTTTTTGAGTTTTGAGGCAAAAGCTGGTTTGTGGGCTAACAGCTGGTCGGTGACGAAAACAGTCATATTTTGTTTTGGTAGCGCACGGTTTGAAACGCCGTCGTTTGAGATGTTGCGACTGGTGTTTCGTATATTGTGACTTGTTGTGCACTGTAGCTGCGACTGGTATTATGCGAGGAGTTGTTGCGTCTGGATGAACAGTCGAGAGCTATGGTCAATGCGAGTCAACCTTTCCTGTAGCTCGAAGAGGAAACGTCGTCGTTTCGTTGTTGCGACTGGGAGTCCAGCTGCGAGTGAGTTTCGCCGCTATTGCTTGCTGCTGGTATTTCGCGAGAGCTAGCGACTGGATGACGTCAGTGGAGCGACGTCGTTCGAATTAGTTGTAACGCTGCGTTTTGAGGTTGCGACTGGATCCAGCAGAGAGAAGCGTTGCGTTGTTTTGTCTTGCGACTGGATACCCAGCTGCTGGTTAAGTATGCGACGTCGTTTGAGTAAGTTGGTGCGACGTCGTTTTGAGAACCAGTCGTTGGTTTGTTTTGCGTTGGTTTTAGCGATTGTTGGAGAATCAGCCGTTGGTTCTTGCGTCTGCTGGTTTGGATATTGTTGGTGTCGACTGGTTTTGTCGGTGGACAAATACTTGAAGTGATTCCAGTCATTGCTAGTGCTATTTATAGGAAGACTTGGTCTTCGAATTGTGGTATCAATTCTATACTTAGCAAATATTTCCAGCCTTTCGTTCATTATCTTTCGAACCCTAGAACACTGTTCATCCGTGAGTTTTCCGGTGATTTCCCGTCGTTTTCGGTGGTTGTTTTGCTCGTGCGAGATAGCGTTGGACTCCTCTTGAGAAGTTCTTCCAATTCATACAAGTTTTAGAAGCTGGAATTGTCTAGTCGAGGAACGCGAAGTTGCTGCCGTTCGAGTGTTGCGTCGTTTTGGTAGAACTACGTTCTGGTTTTCGGTGAGACCTTGTTCCTAGCCATAGTTTTTAAGTTTTATATGTAATTGTTGAGGTATATTGGGCAGCTGGTCGAGTGAGACTCCCAGCAGTGAGCTTGATTAGCAACCTGTTAGATTTACGTTGTGTATGCCGTGTGTTTAACAGGCTTTTACCAGAGTCTTCGGGATTTCTCGTAGGGTTAGTTGTTGCTCAGTATAAGGTACGGATTTGAGCTTAATTTACAGCGAAGTTATGGCTTGGATGAATTGTAGTCGCTGGTATGTGGAATTGCCGTGCCTGCTGGTTGTGTCCTGTTGAGGATTGCGTATGCTAATTGTGTATTTGCTGCGTTGCATATGTTTATTGCCTGCATTCCCGCATTGTTGCATACACGCATGGTATTCCTTTCCAGTCTTGGTAGTCTTTGTACCATTGTTGCATTGTTATTGTTTTCTTACCAGGATGTGAGGGCGAGCGGCAATACCGCACTCTCATCTCCCTGCTGGGATCGTAGCCACCATGAGCCGAGTGGTTAACTACCACAGTTCATGGGCGAGGCAACAGTAGGTTGAGTTGTTTGATGCATCCGGTAAGTGGGTGTCGTTTCCTGGCGAGAGGCTCACCTCCACACTGTGAACACACCTCGTGGCCACTGTACGTTGTCTATGATTCTTGGAGTTATGTTTGAGTTCCTTAGCTCCCTTGTGGGTCGAGCTTTCCATTGTTCCTTGGCGTCTCATGCATAGCACCTGCATTTTATTCCTTGCTGTTATTTTTGTTGTATTATTGCTCTCCGTACTGGGGTTTGACCCCATGTCCCTCCGGGGCTTGGTTTGTTTCTTTGTTGCGTTGTTTTTAGGAAACCCAGGTTCTACAGCTGGTCGTGGTTTCAACCCAGCTGGTGGTGCCCCAGGAGGTGGCCATTGTGTCCCAATAGCATATAGCATATATATATATATGTATCAGTTAGCCAGGGGGATGCCCTGCGCTTCGTTGTTGTACCCGTAGGGGAATATGATACATGTTTGAATTATGTATGCTTTGTTGTTGATTGTTTTATGATTTGGGAAACTTATTTTAAGTATCGTTGTATTTTAAATTATATGTTTAAAACCGTCGGGCCTAAAAGCGAAAATTTTACCCACTTTTTGATAGCTTCCGCATGTATTCATCTGTTGTGAGCACGAGGCCTGACATTTTTTGTATTTGAGCTTAAACTGGGATAAGCTCAATTCCTTTGATCACACTTGAGTCTAGGCACAGTGTTGCGTATCGCATGTGCTTGACTTATATGACTACGTGCTGCATATTTTGTGTTATATGCTTTCTTTGCTGTATCTGTTCTGTTTTTCCTTATCCTGTTGAGTATTTTAGATGCCGCCTAGACGTCGTGGTCGTAGTAGGGGTCTATTCCAGGAATCAGGAGGACAGAATGAGGATCAGTCTAGTGCGCCTAGTCATACTCTTGAGAGTAGTGGAGAGGAGGAGGCTGCAGCTCCGCCAGCTCCGGTAGAGAGAATGGATGTGGTCATAGCTCGGTTTCAGAGGATGAGTCCTCCTATCTTCAATGGAGATGAGTCGAGTGAGGATGCGGATTCTTGGCCCCATATCGTCATACATCTGTTTGATCGAGCCCAGTATGACGACGATCTCCGGTTGAGGTTGGTGACCCTACCGTTGAGGAAGTCCGCAGAGCGTTGGTGGAGAGGTACGTCTAGTACCTTACTGGAGACTGGTGTTGGCATTACTTGGGACACTTTCTACCAGGTTTTCAGGCAGGAGTATGTCCCCGACTCCTATGTAGCTGCCCATGAGCGGGAGTTCGAGTTCTTGGAGCAAGGTTCGTTGTCTGTGCACGAGTACGCTCGCAAGTTTTCTGCTTTGTTGGCGTATGTTCCGCATGTTGCTGGCCGGGAGAGGGCCAAGAGCACCAGGTTTGTAGAGGGCTTGAATGGGGATCTGTACCAGAGCGTTTTGACAAGCAAGCCCAAGTCTTATGCTGAGGCCGTGGATACTGCTATCCACATCGAGGAGGGCATGAAGAGCCGTAGTGCGCGTAGAGCACAGGTGGCACAGGCGGTGCAGGGTGGTAGGCCCGCTGGTCAGGGAGCTCAGTCGTCCCAGAGTTCTCAGTCCATGCATTTTCCTCAGCAGCAGCAGCAGCAGGTAGCTCAGCAGTCTGGCCGTCAGAGGTTTCGACCCCGCGGTCAGCAATTCAAGAAGAAGTCCGGTTCAGGGTCTTCTGGTTCTGGCAGTTCGAGTAGCAGCGGCTCTCGGGTGGAGTTTTGTGGTTTTTGCGGTGGAAAGCATTCTTCCACGCAGTGTGTTGGTGTGCAGGGTTCCTGCAACCTTTGTGGTCAGTATGGGCACTTTGCGAGAGTGTGCCCGACAGCTGGAGCACAGCAGACCGCGGCCAGCCTCAGGGTCGTGGGGGTCAGTCTAGGGGCCGTTCGCAGCAGTTTCAGCAGCCCCGTTTTGGTGAGACTCCGTTTAGGCCGTTTCAACAGCCTGGCCCTTCGCGTTTTGGGCAGTCGCCTCAACCTTTCTTTCCAGGACCTCAGCAGGCTCAGGTTAACGCCTTCACGAGAGAGCAGGGCGAGGAGACACCGAGCCGGGTGATTGGAGGTACATGTCTTGTCTTTGACTTTCCTGCTCGCGTGTTGTTTGACACCGGTGCATCGCATTCGTTTATTTCTGATTCGTTTGTTGTTGAGCATGGGTTGTGTACCGTCCCTTTGCGTGATGCTGTTTCTGTTTCTACCCCCGGTGGTGTAAGCCTGTTTTCGCAAGAGATTTTGTTGAATGGTGTGCTGCGGTTTGGTGAGCATGCCTTGTTAGCGAATTTGATTCGTTTGATGCTTTGGGATTTCGATTGTATAGTTGGAATGGATGTGCTGTCCAACTACAGGGCCTCCGTGGATTGCTTCCATGGAATTGTGCGCTTTAGGCCTTTGTCTGGCGAGAAGTGGGACTCTACGGCCAGGACTCGAGATCAAAAATTCCGTTGGTCTCCGCGATGGAGATGTTTAGCTTGTTGTCCTTGGGGAATGCTGGCTTTATGATCTACGCTTTGGATGCGTCTTCTTCTTCTAGTGTTCAGCTTAGTGACGTTCCTGTGGTGCGACACTTTCCCGACGTGTTTCCGGAGGAGATTCCTGGTTTTCCTCCGAGGCGGGAGATAGACTTCAGCATAGAGTTGGTGCCAGGCACAACTCCGATTTCTCGTGCCCCGTATCGTCTAGCGCCTGCGGAGTTGAGAGAACTCAAGGTTCAGTTAGATGATTTGCTGGAGAAGGGTTTCATCCGTCCTAGTATGTCACCCTGGGGAGCATTTGTGTACCGTCCCTTTGCGTGATGTTATTTCTGTTTCTACCCCCGGTGGTGTAAACCTGTTTTCGCAAGAGATTTTGTTGAATGGTGTGCTGCGGTTTGGTGAGCATGCCTTGTTAGCGTATTTGATTCGTTTGATTCTTTGGGATTTAGATTGTATAGTTGGAATGGATGTGCTGTCCAACTACAGGGCCTCCGTGGATTGCTTCCATGGAATTGTGCGCTTTAGGCCTTTGTCTGGCGAGAAGTGGGACTTCTACGGCCAGGACTTGAGATAGAAAATTCCGTTGGTCTCCGCAATGGAGATATTTAGCTTGTTGTCCTTGGGGAATGCTGGCTTTATGATCTACGCTTTGGATGCGTCTTATTCTTCTAGTATTCAGCTTAGTGACGTTCCTGTGGTGCGACACTTTCCCGACGTGTTTCCGGAGGAGATTCCTGGTTTTCCTCCGAGGCGGGAGATAGACTTCAGCATAGAGTTGGTGCCAGGCACAACTCCGATTTCTCGTGCCCCGTATCGTCTAGCGCCTGCGGAGTTGAGAGAACTCAAGGTTCAGTTAGATGATTTGCTGGAGAAGGGTTTCATCCGTCCTAGTATGTCACCGTGGGGAGCGCCCATTTTGTTTGTAAAGAAGAAGGATGGCTCAATGCGGATGTGCATTGATTTTCGTCAGTTGAATAAAGCCACTGTGAAGAATAAGTACCCGTTGCCGAGAATTGATGATCTGTTTGATCAGTTGCAAGGTTCTGCGGTGTATTCTAAGATTGATCTTTGTTCCGGGTACCATCAGCTCAGGGTAAGGGACCAAGATGTCGCGAAGACTGCGTTTCGTACGAGGTACGGACATTTTGAGTTTTTGGTGATGCCGTTTGGGTTGACAAACGCGCCTGCAGTCTTCATGGATCTGATGAACCGAGTCTTCCGAGAGTTCATAGATCAGTTTGTGATTGTTTTTATTGACGACATCTTAGTTTACTCGAAGACTCCGAGGGAGCACAAGGAGCACTTGGAGATGGTTCTTCTGAGGTTGAGAGAGCAGCAGTTGTATGCGAAGTTTTCCAAGTGCGAGTTCTGGTTGCAATGCTTTGTATTTCTGGGCCATGTCATTTCAGCAGATGGCATTTCTGTGGATCCCGGTAAAGTGGATGCTGTGTTGAACTGGGAGCGACCGAGAAATGTGTCTGAGATTCGCAGTTTCTTAGGTCTGGCTGGCTATTATCGTCGTTTCATTGAGGGGTTTTCTTCTATAGCTAAGCCGATGACCCAATTGACCCAGAAAGATAAACGGTTTGTTTGGACTGAGCAGTGTGAGAATGCTTTTCAACTGCTCAAGGAGAAGTTAACTACTGCGCCTGTGTTGGCTTTGCCGTCCGGATCAGGTGGTTTTGTTGTTTGTTCTGACGCTTCGCTAAATGGATTGGGTTGTGTGTTGATGCAGAATGGTAGAGTCATTGCGTATGCCTCGCGGCAGTTGAAACCGCACGAGACTCGTTACCCAGTTCATGATTTGGAGTTAGCAGCGGTGGTCTTTGCGTTAAAGATCTGGCGTCACTACCTGTATGGCGAGCAGTTTGTGGTGTACTCTGACCACAAGAGTTTGCGGTATCTATTTTCGCAGCCTGACTTGAGCATGAGACATCGTACGTGGATGGAGTTTCTTAAGGATTTTGACTGTGAGATTAAATACCAACCTGGGAAGTCGAACGTAGTGGCTGATGCTTTGAGCAGGAAGGCTAGTGAGATGCTTGCGTCGTTGTACATCTCTAAGGATCAAGAGAATCTTAACACTACGGGTTGGAGATTCTACCCGGCTGAGGATTGTGTGATGGTTTCATCTTTCCAAGTGGAACCGCAGATTGTTTCTAGCATTCGAGCAGCTCAGAGAACCGATCTGTCAATCCACGAGTTGAAGTTGAAGGTCAGGGCTGGCGAACTTGAGGACTATTCTGTCTCGTCCGATGGTTGTTTGCGTTTCCGGGGCAGGTTGGTTGTGCCCAATTTGATTGATTTGAGGGAAGAGATCCTTCGAGAAGCGCACTGTAGCAGACATAGTGTTCATCCTGGTGCACGGAAGATGTACCATGCTTTGAAGCCGCACTTTTGGTGGGATGGCCTGAAGAGCGATGTTGCTGGTTTTGTCGCTCGTTGTTTGAATTGCCAGATGGTAAAGGCCGAAAGGATGAGACCCGGTGGTCTGTTGCAAAGTTTAGAGGTGCCCCAATGGAATTGGGAGCACATTGCGATGGATTTCGTAACGCATTTGCCTCGTTCCCGCCGAGGGTGCGATGCTGTTTGGGTAGTTTTAGACCGTTTGTCTAAGTCTGCACACTTCATTCCCTATGGGATGACCTTCTCGTTGAAGAAGATGGCGAAGCTGTACGTTGATTTTGTTGTTAGATTGCACTGTGTGCCTGTTTCAATCGTGTCTGACCGAGATCCGAGGTTTACTTCCAGGTTTTGGAAGAGTTTGCAGACAGCTTTGGGTACTAGATTGGCTATGAGTACCACGTATCATCCCCAGACAAATGGCCAATCTGAGCGAACTATCCAGACGTTAGAGGATATGTTGCGTGCTGTTGTGTTGGATTTCGGAGGTAGTTGGCAAGACGCGTTGTCTTTGGTTGAGTTTTCGTATAATAACAGCTACCAAGTGACGATTGACATGGCGCCTTTCGAGGCTTTGTATGGCCGCAAGTGCAGATCGCCTGTGTGTTGGGAAGAAGTGGGGGAGAAGCAGCTATCTGCCCCTGACTTTGTGCAGCAGATGAAAGATCACGTGGATCTTATTAGACAGCAGATGAAGGCTGCCCAGGATCGCCAAGCCAGTTATGCGAATAAGAGGCGTCGACCTCTTGAGTTTCAGGTTGGTGATCGTGTATTTCTCAAAGTTTCTCCGTTTCGTAGTGTGATGCGCTTTGGACGCAAGGGAAAGTTAGCCCCTCGTTATGTTGGTCCGTATGAGATTGTCGAGAGTATTGGCCCTTTGGCGTATCGTCTGTTGTTGCCGTCTGAATTATCTTCTCTGCATGACGTCTTTCACGTTTCCATGTTGAGGAAGTACGAGCCAGATCCGTCTCATGTGCTTGGAACTGACGAGGTAGAGCTAGATCAGTCGTTGAGCTATCAGGAATATCCTTTGCAGATCCTTGGCAGAAAAGAGAAACAGTTGAGGAATAAGACCATTCCGTTGGTGATGGTACAGTGGAGCAAGCATGGTAGGGAAGAAGCTACTTGGGAGCTGGAAGAAAAGATGCAGCACGAGTGGCCGCATCTGTTTGAGTAGCTGTTAGGCTATATTTTCCAGTAGCTATTAGTTTTTGCTGTTTTCCTTCCTTAGTTGTTGTGATTTGTTTGCTCAGTTATCTTGAACTCTTGGCATTGTGTTGGGCGAGTTTCTGCTTAGTTTCTTGTTGTTGCTTCGAGTTTCAGTTGCTGTGTTGTGCTTTCAGAATTGTTGTTGTGATTTCGAGGACGAAATCCTTTTTAGTGGGGGAGAAATGTGAGACCTGGATTTGTAATTGATAATTATCGTTGGAATGAATCGGTTGATCATGAGATTTTGTGGTTTAGATCTCTGTTTTGAGTTGCATTTTCGGGTTCCATTTCGTGTGTTGAGCAATTCTGGATGTTTCGTGTTTTTGAGTTTTGAGGCAAAAGCTGGTTTGTGGGCTAGCAGCTGGTCGGTGACGAAAACAGTCGTAGCTTGTTTTGGTAGCGCAGGGTTTGAAACGCCGTCGTTTGAGATGTTGCGACTGGTGTTTCGTATATTGCGACTGGTTGTGCACTATAGCTGCGACTGGTATTATGCGAGGAGTTGTTGCGTCTGGATGAACAGTTGAGAGCTATGGTCAACGTGAGTCAACCTTTCCTGTAGCTCGAAGAGGAAACGTCGTCGTTTCGTTGTTGCGACTGGGAGTCCAGCTGCGAGTGAGTTTCGCCGCTATTGCTTGCTGCTGGTATTTTGCGAGAGCTAGCGACTGGATGACGTCAGTGGAGCGACGTCGTTCGAATTAGTTGTAACGCTGCGTTTTGAGGTTGCGACTGGATCCAACAGAGAGAAGCGTTGCGTTGTTTTGTCTTGCGATTGGATACCCAGCTGCTGGTTAAGTATGCGACGTCGTTTGAGTAAGTTGGTGCGACGCCGTTTTGAGAACCAGTCGTTGGTTTGTTTTGCGATGGTTTTAGCGATTGTTGGAGAATCAGCCGTTGGTTCTGGCGTCTGCTGGTTTGGATATTGTTGGTGTCGACTGGTTTTGTCGGTGGACAACTACTTGAAGTGATTCCAGTCGTTGCTAGTGCTATTTATAGGAAGACTTGGTCTTCGAATTGTGGTATCAATTCTATACTTAGCAAATATTTCCAGCCTTTCGTTCCTTATCTTTCGAACCCTAGAACACTGTTCAGCCGTGAGTTTTCCGGCGATTTCCCGTCGTTTCCGGTGGTTGTTTTGCTCGTGCGAGGTAGCGTTGGACTCCTCTTGAGAAGCTCTTCCAATTCATACAAGTTTTAGAAGCTGGAATTGGCTAGTCGAGGAACGCGAAGTTACTGTCGTTCGAGTGTTGCTTCGATTTGGTAGAACTACGTTCTGGTTTTCGGCTTTTACCAGAGTCTTCGGGATTTCTCGCAGGGTTAGTTGTTGCTCAGTATAAGGTACGGATTTGAGCTTGTTTTACAGCGAAGTTATGGCTTGGATGAATTGTAGTCGCTGGTATGGGGAATTGTCGTGCTTGCTGGTTGTGTTCTGTTGAGAATTATGTATGCTATTTGTGTATTTGCTGCGTTGCATATGTTTATATGCTTGCATTCCCGCATTGTTGCATACACGCATGGTATTCCTTTCCAGTGTATGGTAGTCCTTGTACCATTGTTGTATTGTTATTGTTTTCTTACCAGGATGTGAGGGCGACCGGCAATACCGCACTCTCATCTCCCTGCTGGGATCGTAGTCACCATGAGCCGAGTGGTTAACTACCACAGTTCATGGGCGAGGCAACAGTAGGTTGAGTTGTTTGATGCATCCGGTAAGTGGGTGTAGTATCACGGCGAAGTGGCTCACTACCACACTGTGAACACACCCCGTGGCTACTGTACGTTGTCGATGATTCTTGGAGCTAAGTTTGAGTTCCTTAGCTCCCTTGTGAGTCGAGCTTTCCGTAGTTCTTCGGCGTTTCATGCATAGCACCTGCATTTCATTCCTTGCTGTTTATTTCTGTTGTATTATTGCTCTCCGTACTGGGGTTTGACCCCATGTCCCTCCGGGGCTTGGTTTGTTTCTTTGTTGCGTTGTTTTCAGGAAACCCAGGTTCTACAGCTGGTCATGGTTTCAACCCAGCTGGTGGTGCCCCAGGAGGTGGTTAGTGTGTCCCAGTAGCATATAGCATATATATATATATATGTATCAGTTAGCCAGGGGGATGCCCAGCGCTTCGTTGTTGTACCCGTAGGGGAATATGATACATGTTTGTATTATGTATGCTTTGTTGTTGATTGTTTTATGATTTGGGAAATTTATTTTAAGTATCGTTGTATTTTAAATTATATGTTTAAAACCGTCGGGCCTAAAAGTGAAAATTTTACCCACTTTTTGATAGCTTCCACATGTATTCATCTGTTGTGAGCACGAGGCCTGACAATAGTTGGCTGGATCGAAAGCTCGAAGCTGCTGTATTTCGGCCGTGCGTGTGAGGTCGCAGGTAGCTTTCGAATTCAGTTGTTGGAATCTTGTTCTAGGCCTTGTTTTAAGCTTCCTGTTAGATTGTGTGGGTAGAAAGGAAGGATGAGTTTGTATGTTAATTCCAGCCGTGAACCTTTAGTGGTTGGCCGTGAGATTTGTTGTATTTTCCTCTGATATCTGTGCACTGTGTATTTGGCAGACTTTGTGCAGGCCGTGATTTTCTACGTTCCTTCGAGGAATCTGTTTTGTAGTAATTGTTGCACAAAAGTATAAGGTACCGATTTGAGCATGATATAGCTTGGAATTTGCGTGAGATATTATGCGTGGCTGCTGGGATGTTTCGGTGAACCTATCTGATTATTGCTTGCTGAGCATTGGTGTTTATGCTAGCTGTTTCATGTGAATTGCATACACGCATTTGTTCACGCATATTTCAGATCCCTTGTGTATCGTATTTTGCAGCCTTGTGTCTTGTATTGCTGTTGTTGATTCTTACCAGGATGCGAGGCGAGTGGCGATACCGCACTCATCTCCCTGCTGGGATCGTTAGCCACCATGCGCCGAGTGGTTAACTACCACAGTTCATGGGCGAGACAACGGCAGGTTGAGTCGTTTGATGAATCTGGTATTCGGGTGTTGTATCACGGCGAGTGGCTCATTACCACACTGTGAACACACCTCGTGGCCACTGTTGTTGTAGATTCTTGGAGCTGTGCTTGAGTTCCTTAGCTCCCTTGTTGGTTGAGCCTTCTGTTGTTATCCGATGTCTCATGCATTGCATCTGCATTTTATCTTATGCATTGTTTTGCTATATTAGTTGCTCTCCGTACTGGGGTTTGACCCCATGTCCCTCTGGGGCTTGGTTTTGTTTCCTTGTTTGTGTTGTTTTTAGGAAACCCAGGTTTTACAGCTGGTCGTGGCTTTAACCCAGCTGGTGGTGCCCCAGGAGGTGGTTAGCGTGTCCCAGTTGCGTATAGCATATATATATATATGTATCAGTTAGCCAGGGGGATGGCCTGCGCTTCGTTATTGTATCCCGTAGTTGGAGTCTGATACATGTTGTCGTTGGATGTTGTTATGCTATACTGTTTCTGTTGTGGTTGGATTTTAAATTGGGTTCGTATTTTGAGTATTCTTGTATTTTAAATTATATGTTTTAAACCGTCAGGCCTAAACGCAAAAATTTTACCCGCTTTTTGACAAGCTTCCGCATGTGTTTGTATGTTTTACTCGGTTTAGAGAACGAGGCCTGACATTTTTGGTATCAGAGCTTAAGCTGGGATAAGCTCAATTTATTTGATCACACTCGAGTCTAGGCACAGTGTTGTGTGTTACGTGTGCTTGGTTATGTGACTACGTGCTGCATATTTCTGTGTTATATGCTATCTATGCCGTATCTGTTCTGTTTTGCTTGATCTTGTTGAGTGTTTTCGTATATGCCGCCTAGACGTCGTGATAGAGGTAGGGGGAAGTTTGAGGAATCAGCAGGACAGAACGAGGATAGGCGTAGTGCTCGAAGTCATTCTCGGGTTAGTGATGAGGAGAAATTTGGTGACTTGCCTCCCCCGGTGGAGAGGATGGACATGGTGATCGCTCGGTTTCAGAGGATGAACCCTCCAGTCTTCAATGGTGATGAGTCCAGTGAGGATGCGGACTCGTGGCTCCGGAACGTCATCTTTCTTTTCGATCGGTGTCAGCATGATGATGAGCTCCATTTTATTTTAGTGATTCTACTGCTTAGGAAGGCCGCAGAGCGCTGGTGGCGAGGTGCTTCTAGTACTTTGGAGGAGACCGGTGTTGGGATCTCTTGGAACAGTTTTTGCGAGACCTTCCGGCAGGAGTATGTGCCTGAATCTTATGTGAACGCCCGGGAGCGGGAGTTCGACCATCTGGAGAAGGGTTCCATGACTGTTCGGGAGTATTCTAGGAAGTTCTCTTCTCTGTTGGCGTATGTTCCCCATGTTTCTGGCCGGGGTAGGGCCAAGCGGACTCGATTTCTTGAGGACTTGAATGAAGAGTTGTATCAGATGGTTTTGACTAGTAAGCCCAAGACTTACGCTGAGGCTGTGGACAGTGCCATTGACATTGAGGAAGGTTTGCGTAGCCATCATGCTCGTCAGCAACCGACACCATAGGGTGGTCGTCCTGCTATTCAGGGAGAGCAGTCTTCTCAGTCATCCCAGTCATCTTATCAGCCCCAGCAGCAGCAACAGCAGCCACAGGTGTCTCAGCAGTCTGGCCGTCAGAGGTTTCGACCTCGAGGTCAGCAGTTCAAGAATAAGTCGGGTTCTGGCTCTTCTGGTTCAGGCAGTTCGAGTAGCAGTGGATCTCGGACTGAGTTTTGCGGCTTTGCGGTGGGAAGCATCCTTCCACGCAGTGTGTTGGTGTGCAGGGTTCCTGCAACCTTTGTGGTCAGTACGGGCATTTTTCGAGAGCGTGTCCGTCAGCTGGATCACAGCAGACCGCGGCCCAGCCTCAGGGTCGTGGAGGTCAGTCTAGGGGCCGTTCTCAGCAGTTTCAGTAGACCCGTTTGGGTGAGACTCAGTTTAGGCCGTTTCAGCATCCTGGCCCTTCGCGCTTTGGGCAGTCGTCTCAGCCTTTCTTCTCAGGACCCCAGCATGCTCAGGATAATGCCATCACAAGGGAGCAGGCCGAGGAGACACCGAGACGGGTGATTGGAGGTACATGTCTTGTCTTTTACTTTCCTGCTCGTGTGTTGTTTGACACCGGTGCATCGCATTCGTTTATTTCTGATTTGTTTGTTATTGATCATGGTCTGTGTACCATTCCTTTGCGCGATGCCGTTTCTGTTTCTACCCCTGGGGGTGTGAGTCTGTTCTCCCAGGAAGTTTTGTTGGATGGCGTGTTGCGGTTTGGTGAGCATGTCCTGTTAGCGAACTTGATCCGTTTGATGCTTTGGTATTTCTATTGCATAGTTGGGATGGATGTGCTGTCCAACTATAGGGCCTCCATGGACTGATTCCATGGGATTGTGCATTTTAGGCCTATGTCTGGCGAGAAGTGAGACTTCTATGGCCAGGATTCTAGATCGAAGATCCCGTTGGTCTCAGCGATGGAGATGTTTAGCTTGTTGTCTTTGGGGAATGCTGGCTTTATGATCTACGCATTGGATGCGTCTTCTTCTTCACGTGTGCAGCTTAGTGATGTTCCCGTGGTGCGACATTTCCCGGATGTGTTTTCGGAGGAGATTCCTGGTTTTCCTACGAGGCGGGTAATAGACTTCAGCATAGAGCTGGTGCCTGGCACAGCTCCGATTTCGCGTGCTCCTTATTGTCTGGCGCCTGCGGAGTTGAGAGAACTCAAGGTGCAGTTAGATGATTTGCTGGAGAAAGATTTTATCCGACCTAGTATGTCACCGTGGGGAGCACCCATCTTGTTTGTGAAGAAGAAGGATGGCTCAATGCGGATGTGCATTGATTTTCGCCAGTTGAATAAAGCCACTGTCAAGAACAAGTACCCGTTGCCGAGAATCGATGATCTGTTTGATCAGTTTCAAGGTTCTGTGGTGTATTCAAAGATTGATCTTCGTTCCGGGTACCATCAGCTGAGGGTGAGAGAGCAAGATGTCGCGAAGACTGCGTTTCGTACGAGGTACGAACATTTTGAGTTTTTGGTGATGCCGTTTGGTTTGACCAACGTGCCTGCAGTCTTTATGGATTTGATGAACCGAGTTTTCCGCGAGTTTATTGATCAGTTTGTGATCGTGTTCATCGACGAAATCTTAGTCTATTCGAAGACTCCTTTGGAGCACAAGGAGCATTTGCGTATTGTCCTTCAGACGCTGAGAGACCAACAGTTGTATGCAAAGTTCTCCAAGTGTGAGTTCTGGTTGGATCGCGTTGTATTCTTGGGACATGTGATTTCATCCGAGGGGATTTCGGTGGATCCTAGCAAGGTTGATGCCGTTCTGAACTGGGAGCGTCCTAGGAATGTTTCCGAGATTCCTAGTTTCTTGGGTCTGGCTGGCTATTATCGTCGCTTCATTGAGGGATTCTCAAGTATAGCAAAGTCGATGACTCAATTAACTCAGAAGGACAAGAGATTTGTTTGGACTGAGCAGTGCGAGAATTCTTTTCAACTGCTCAAGGAAAAGTTGACTACTGCGCCTGTGTTGGCTCTGCTGTTCGGTTCAGGTGGTTTTGTTGTTTGTTCTGACGCTTCGCTCAATGGATTGGGTTGTGTGTTGATGCAGAATGGTCGAGTCATTGCGTATGCCTCGCGGCAGCTGAAACGGCACGAGACTCGTTACGCAGTCCATGATTTGGAGTTAGCAGCGGTGGTCTTTGCGTTAAAGATCTGGCGTCACTACCTGTATGGCAAGCAGTTTGTGGTGTACTCCGACCACAAGAGTTTGCAGTATCTATTTTCGCAGCTTGACTTGAACATGAGACAACGTCGGTGGATGGAGCTGCTAAAGGACTTTGATTGTGAGATTAAGTACCAGCCTGGGAAGTCGAACGTAGTAGCCGATGCTTTGAGCAGGAAGGCTAGTGAGATGCTTGCTTCGTTGTACATCTCCAAGGACCAAGAGCATCTTAACACTACGGGTTTGAGATTTTACCCGGCTGAGGATTGTGTGGTGGTTTCTTCTTTCCAAGTGGAGCCACAGATTGTTTCCACCATTCGAGCAGCTCAAAGGACCGATCCGTCTATCCACGAGTTGAAGTTGAAGGTCAGGGCTGGCGAACTTGAGGATTATTCTGTCTCTTCCGATGGTTGTTTGCATTTCCGGGGCAGGTTAGTTTTGCCCAATTTGATTGATTTGCAGGAGGAGATCCTTCGGGAAGAGCACTGTAGCAGACATAGTGTTCATCCGGGTGCACGGAAGATGTACCACGCTTTGAAGCCGCACTTTTGGTGGGCTGGCCTAAAGAGCGACTTTGCTGGTTTTGTTGCTCGTTGTTTGAATTGTCAGATGGTTAAGGTCAAAAGGATGCGACCTGGTGGTCTTTTGCAGAGTTTGGAAGTGCCCCAATTGAATTGGGAGCACATTGCTATGGATTTCGTGACGCATCTGCCTCGTTCCAGCAGAGGATGCGATGCTATTTGGGTGGTTGTAGACCGTCTGTCGAAGTCTACACATTTTATTCCCTATGGGATGACCTTCTCGTTGAAGAAGATGGCGAAGCTGTACGTTGATTTCATCATTAGACTGCATGGTGTGCCCGTTTCAATCGTTTCTGACCGAGATCCGAGGTTTACTTCCAGGTTTTGGAAGAGTTTGCAAATAGCTTTGGGTACCAGATTGGCTATGAGCACCGCGTATCACCCCCAGACAGATGGCCAGTCTGAGCGAACTATCCAGACGTTAGAGGATATGTTGCGAGCTGTTGTGTTGGATTTCGGAGGTAGCTGGCAAGACGCGTTGTCTTTGGTTGAGTTTTCGTACAATAACAGCTACCAAGTGACGATTGGTATGGCGCCTTTTGAGGCTTTGTATGGCAGAAAGTGCAGATCGCC
>KV013444.1:166932-203451 GCA_001598015.1 Dorcoceras hygrometricum
TGGCAGAAAAGAGAAACAGTTGAGGAATAAGACCATTCCGTTGGTAATGGTGCAGTGGAGCAAACATGGAAGGGAAGAAAGCTACTTGGGAGCTGTAAGAAAAGATGCAGCGCGAGTGGCCGCATCTGTTTGAGTAGCTGTTGAGCTAAATTTTCCAGTAGTTTGTAGCTTTTGGTTGTATTCTTCCCTAGTTATTGTTATATGTCTGCTCAGTTATCTTGAACTCTTGGCCTTGTGTTGGGCGAGTTCTGTGTGTATTTTGTTGTTGTTGTGTTAGCGTGCCAGAATTGTCATTCGATTTCGAGGACGAAATCCTTTTAGTGGGGGATAAATAAGACCTGATTATGTAATAAGATTAATTGTTAGAATTAATCGGTTGTTAGTGATTTCTGGTAATTCAGATTTCAGTTGGAATGCTTGGGTTGCATTTTTGGGTCAGATTTAATATTTGGAGCAATTCTGGAAGTTTTCGCATTTTTTGAGTTTTTGGGGAGAAATCTATTTTTGGTGAAATCTGGTAGTAGATTAGATGACGTAAGCTTCGCTGGTATGCGTTGCGTTGATGACGTAAGCCTTGCTGTTGAAGAATTCTTGTCGCTGGTGTTATTTTCCTTCGCAGCGTGTTTTGTTGGCGCGAGGTCCTTACACCGTCGTTTCATGAGAGATCTGTTTTGCGCTAATGTGTAGAGATCTGGTTCTAGCGCATTTTGTTAAGGCTTGAAACACTGTCGATTGGATAAGTAAGAACGGTGTCGTTTTGATTAGCGCTTGTGGGAGATATCTGGTATAGCGCTGGCATGAGATCTGCTCGTGAGCGGAGAGATCTGTTTTGTGTATTGCGGGTTTATGCGTTGGTTCCTAAATGCCTCCGTTTTAATAAGTTGCTACGTCGTCGTTTTTGGGAGTAGTGAGAGATCTGTTCGAAGCGATGAGGTCTGGTTGGATTATTGAAAACAGATGTCAAAGTTGGTCAACTCTCTTGTAGCGTGTTTCCAGCTTTCAGCGCTTTTTGACCAGCTTTCTCCATGGTTTTGTGCGACGTCGTTTTGGGGTCTTGGTTGTGTCTAGCACGCGTTGGTTGTGAGATCTATTTCTGTCGGTGAGTCTTGTAAACAGACTTCTCGCGCCTTTAAATAGGAAGCGTTGGCTTCGTTTTATTTTTACCAGATCCCATACTTAGCAAATTTCACGATCTTCGTTCTCTGTTTATCTCAAACCCTTGTGTACTATTCACCGTAGATTTTATCCGGCGATTCCCGTTGATTCCGGCCACCATTTTTCACGTTCGAGGTAGCGTTGGACTCCTCTTGGAAAGCTGTTTCATTTCATACCCATTTTGGAAGCTATAGTTGGCTGGATTGAAAGCTCGAAGCTTCTGTATTTCGGCCGTGCGTGTGAGGTCGCAGGTAGCTTTCGAATTCAGTTTTTGGAATCTTGTTCTAGGCCTTGTTTTAAGCTTCTTGTTAGATTGTGTGGGTAGAAAGGAAGGATGAGTTTATATGTTAATTCCAGCCGTGAACCTTTAGTGGTTGGCCGTGAGATTTGTTGTATTTTCCCCTGATATCTGTGCACCGTGTATTTGGCAGACTTTGTTCAGGCCGTGATTTGCTACGTTCCTTCGAGAAATCTGTTTTGTAGTAATTGTTGCACAAAAGTATAAGGTACGGATTTGAGCTTGATATAGCTTGGAATTGGCGTGAGATATTATGCGTGGCTGATGGGATGTTTCGGTGAACCTATCTGGGTATTGCTTGCTGAGCATTGGTGTTTATGCTAGCTGTTACATGTGAATTGTATACACGCATTTGTTCACGCATATTTCAGATCCCTTGTGTATCGTATTTTGCAGCCTTGTGTCTTGTATTGTGGTTGTTGATTCTTACCAGGATGCAAGGGCGAGCGGAGATACCGCACTCTCATCTCCCTGTTGGGATCGTTAGCCACCATGCGCCGAGTGGTTAACTACAACAGTTCATGGGCGAGGCAACGGCAGGTTGAGTCGTTTGATGCATCTGGTATTCGGGTGTTGTATCACGGCGAGTGGCTTATTACCACACTGTGAACACACCCCGTGGCCACTGTTGTTGCAGATTCTTGGAGCTGTGCTTGAGTTCCTTAGCTCCCTTGTTGGTTGAGCCTTCTGTTGTTATCCGGTGTCTCATGCATAGCATCTGCATTTTATCTTATGCATTCTTTTAGCTATTTCTGTTGCTCTCCGTACTGGGGTTTGACCCCATGTTCCTCTGGGGCTTGGTTTGTTTCCTTGTTTGTTTTGTTTTCAGGAAACCCAGGTTTTACAGCTGGTCGTGGCTTTAACCCAGCTGGTGGTGCCCCAGGAGGTGGTTAGCGTGTCCCAGTTGCGTATAGCATATATATATATGTATCAGTTAGCCAAGGGGATGCCCTGCGCTTCGTCTTTGTATCGCGTAGTTGGAGTCTGATACATGTTGTCGTTGGATGTTGTTATGCTATACTGTTTCTGTTGTGGTTGGATTTTAAACTGTTTTCGTATTTTGAGTATTCTTGTATTTTAAATTATATGTTTTAAACCGTCAGGCCTAAACGCAAAAATTTTACCCGCTTTTTGACAAGCTTCCGCATGTGTTTGTATGTTTTACTCTGTTTCGAGCACGAGGCCTGACAGATCTGTACCTTATACTTTTGTGCAACAATTACTACAAAACAGGCCCGAGAGATCTGGATAGCAACCTGCTAAATACACAACACACAGATCTCAAATGCTGCACAGAAACTCACGGCCAATTACAGAAGCTCATGGCTGGGAGCCACGCTCAACCAACTCAATTACTACCAAAACAACTTACTGGAAGCTTAAACCAAGGCTAGGAACAAGATCTCATCACAAAGTAACAAAGTTTTACCTACACTACAAAACGCACAATCGGGCAGCAACTTCGCGTTCCTCAACTAGCCAACCACAGCCTCCAAAAGTGGTATGGAATGATAGAGCTTCACAAGAGGAGTCCAACGCTACCTCAATTGTCCAAAACAAAGTCCGGAATCGACAGGAATTCACCGAAGAAGCTCACAGTGAACAGTAATCTAGGGTTGAGAAACAGAGAACGAAAGGCTGGAAAATATTCTAAGTATGGGATTCAAATGCGTGAAATCGAAGACCAAGTCTGTCTTATATAAATCTCGCAAAAGCTGGTTAAAACAACCACCGACAAAACCAGCAGGCACCAACAACAAAACCAGCTGCTGAAATCCCAAACGCAGCGTTTGCAACTAAACAAAACGGCATCGCACAGCTGACGTCATCAAATCTGGTCGATAACTCTCGCGCAATACCAGCCGCAAGGTACAGTAGCGCACCACCAGTACAAGCTACAGTACGAGCACAAATCTCTCACAGCTGGACAACCAGTCGCAACATCCAAACGACGACGTTTTCTTCTCGCGCTACAGGGATGTTGACCCGCGTTGACATCTGCTTCGGCTGAACAACCAGCAGGTACTCACACTAGCGCTACACCAAAACGACGTCGCTCCAACTTATTCAAACGAAACCGTATCCAACTCGATACAAATTCACTAAACCAGCGACTGGTATTTCAAGCGCTACCAGATCTCTCCAAACGACGGCGTTTTTGGAATCTCACGTTGCCAAATAAACGCTACGACTGGTTTTTACCAACCAGCTTTCACCCAAAAACCAGCTTTCACACAAAAACCTCAAAAATACGAAAACTCCCAGAATTGCTCCAAATGCTATTTCAGACCCGAAAATGCCAACCAAACTTACAAACAGAGATCTAAACCACCAAAAATTTCTAAAAAACCGAAACATGCCAACAATTAAATCTTGATTACAAATCCAGGTCTCACAACAACTGATATTCTATATAAATGTACAGCTGTTGCAACTGATTTAATACAGTACATTCTAAAACAAAACAACATCAGCTATGACACGGAAAATGCTGGCCTTTGACAAACACACACCACCCAGCAGCTGATTCAAAGTTTCACCTTCTATTCGCTCTCCAGCTGTCGCACCTGCACCATTGTAAAAGCTAATACAGCAAGTAAAACCTGAATAATAACAAGTTCAAATATGCAGGTGGACATCGGATCAATACATAAGTTAAAGGAACATCAATGATCAATATCATTTTCTTTCGTAAACATTTCATACCATTCATTCTTTCTTTCATAAACTTGGAGACAAGGGATAATAGCCCAGATCTCAACATCAATATCATTTTTCCTTAGATTTATGGCTTAGAAGCTCTCCTTAGGTCCGAGTTGCACCTGATCAAATGAATACTGATATCAGCCTTAGCCATTGGCTTCTTTGCGTTAGGGCAACCGACATATAGACGACTGCTCACCCTTCTCTTTATGGGAGGGCAACTGATAGCTGCTCACCTCACCCATTATGACCGTCTGTTATCTTTGCCATAAATCTTAAAATAAACTTTTGTTCCTTTAACATTCTTTCTTTAAACTTTCTTTCTTAAAAATCCTCGGGTTCCATCATTTAAAACTCTTGCTTCCACTTTTAAAATTTTACTGAGTATCGAATTCAGCTTTTGGAAACATATCATTGAAATGAAACCAGTCGTAAGAGAAACCAGTCGCAATGAATAGGAACCAGTCGCAAGACAGGAACCAGTCGCAACAAAATGGAACAATACTACGAAAAAAAACAGATTTCTACTGTTCACGGGTTGTGCTAAAAGAAACCAGATGCAAGGTCTTTTTACTAAAAACAAACGTATTACATGAAACGACGTCGTTGAAGTAGGAAGCAGACATAATGACGTAAGAATATCTGCTAACATGAACAGTAACTATCTGTTGACAGCTACAACTTAAGGAAATGACGTCGTTAGCGCATCAACCAGTCGCAAGAAAAGCGCTAACATACATGAAACCAGACGTAAGGATTTTCGCTAAATAACCAGACGCAAGGAATAAGAACCAGTCGCAATGAATAGTACTTTAGAAGTGAATATGCAACTGCTGGAATACTACAATGGAATGCAACTGCTGGAATCAATAGTGCAACTACTGATTTTATGAAAAAAACGCAACTGCTGAAATTTGACTTGATATTCGTAACATCAAAACAACAACTACGCTATCAGCAATTGCCTATCAAACCAGACTTTATATTGATTCAACTAGCAACTACCGATTACATAGTTATCAAATTCTGATATTACGACTACTGAACGGAAGAACATTCATAAACATTCTTGGATTAAAATCGAATCCTCAGTACTTTTAAAACATCATAAACTTTCTGGAAAACATTTGGAAGCATCAAAACATCATTTGAACCCATCTTAAATCATATCAAATATATTATATTTTTTTTATCATATTATATGTTGTTTATTATTTATAATCATTAATGTCATATTTACACATATTTTCTGTCATCTAATAGTTTGATATGTGTTAAAACCACGAAACCCCATGCCAACTTGACCCAAAGTTGACCACTTTTTAAACTCTACCCCTCGACCCCAACCCCAAACCTGAAACCCCACACTCGATCCAAACTCGACCCGAAACTCCACCCAGAGTCAAACCACTCTCGACACAAAACTCCACCTAAAGTCAAACCCCACTCTACCCATATCCACAACATGTGGTAGCACTAAAATATCATTAGGCCTCCTAACCTCATCTCTTGGTTGCAGATCCACGATACAAGTATGTGTACAGTTTCGAACTTCATACTCAAGACGGACTAATTCGAAAACTTATATCTCCGATCACCATTAAATCTTTCACGTACCCAATGGAAGGTGTAAAATTTGTTGTAGAGGCAATAGATACATTGCGATATCTCGCAAACCAAAATGTGATTAATTTTTGCAAGGATTGTAACAACGCAAAAATTGGAAGTTGTGTTACTTGCATATTCTTGCATTTATTGACTCTACCCCTATTTGTTGTCATGATGTATAATGAGATATTGGACTGTATGCTCAAGTCCATTGATGTAAAGAATGATTCTCCAAAAACTTTCCAACCTCGGGATATATATTCTTAAAATGTTGGTACTATGTGTCAAAGTCACTTTATTTATATTTTGGCTAAGCGCATAAACATTTCTCTGCAACCCTTCTTCTTACAACGAATTTTAATATTTTGTGATAAGTGTCATATACAGTGACCATGATATGCATTATTGTACACTTCAGAAACATCAACAATGATTCTTGGATTTCTGTCCGATATTATCATCAACTTCTCCTCATCAGATACTACTTTCAGTATTTTCGTCAAAAACCAATGCCATGAAGCAATAGATTCTGCATCAACAATGCCCCAAGTCAATTTATGCTGGTGAAAATTCTCCATCTTGTGTCAAAGTCACAAGTAAAGTGCCATCGTACTTTCCTTACTACCATATACCTACGGATCACAATTTTACTCGCAGGTTTGTGGACCCACGAGAAAACTGTTAGAGTATGTGCCCAACTAGCCAACTTGTGGTGTGTGGGTTCTTGTTGACTTTATGTAAAACGATCTTTATTTATGAAATTCGTATTCTTTTATGGCATTCTTTATCTTCATTATTATGATTACAATTGTTGGATAAATACCTTGAATGCACTATAGTGTATGTTAGATGTGATAGTGGATATGATGGCTATCATGAAACATATCTAATAGTCACTGTGTATTCTGAACCTGTTCCTAGTCAATTGGGCCGTCCAAAAGAGGATAAGGGCCGCCAGAGCTTGAGACTAGCATCTGCTATGTGAAGTACCACATTTCATTGGTAGGAAACATAGTGATGTTCTGAGCATACAGATGGATAGTGACCTGGTGATCTATTGAACAACCCTCGTTCGAACTTTCCAAGTGGTTACCATTTGTCGACTGGATTAAGTCCAAGATCTTGGTTGTACAGATTAGTCCTTATTACTAGAAACGTCATTGAGACTCTACATGATATGTGCCTCACTTTGACCCGTTTACCGACTCAATTGGGGTCATCGGGTGGCGGGGTTGGGTGATGTCCCGATGAATGTAGGAGTCGATGCTTCGTTGTTGAGGATTCATCGCTCGCCCTTGTGCATGATATCCTATGCTATCTGAGGATATAATAGTGTGATAAATCTCTGTCCAGAGTACTAGATGTGTTTTGGGTAAATGGGTTTATCTAGTAACACATGCGATGTCACTATTTGATCTCCAAGATGTATGCATGGTTATTGGATCTCTAGCGACTCTCGATTTACCAATGGTCGTTGATCTGATCGGGATATTTGAGTTGAAAGGACCGTAATGTACGCTAACCATGACCAACTGATTCTTGCAGGCACTATCAGTGATACCTAGGGGATCATGGGGCGATGTTGCTAGACGCTTTACCATGATCCGATGGGTTAGTCTGAAAATGTGGTTTCGGAGTCACAAATGTTGTGAGCCCACGGCTAGCTCTATCCCTGAACCATTGAGGGTCATACAAGTACTGGTTTCATTTGAACCCATCTTTCTTTCCTCTTCATGTATGAATTATTTTAAACATGAACTTTAAACATACTGTAACATATAGGCAAGAAGACTCAGAAAACATCAATATACGCTTTAAATGGTGAGTCAAGAATCCCTTTTACTTGCCTTAATCGAAGCTTTGTAACAGCAACCGATTCCTGCAGAAATCTTCTCCTTTAAGCAACGCACGAACTTCTCTGGAAAATATTTTGAAGAACACTAAAGATTTTCTTTTCAAATGATAAGGATCTTGCTTTCAAAACAGGTTTTTATATGAAAGGGATTAATGGCATGCTACTTGTGAAATTAAGCATGACACACTTATAAAATTTAGTAAAATTCCCTTCCTCTCATTTTAATTTGTAAAACACCAAACCTTTTTCAAAAGAAATAATTTGTCCTCTTTAAAGATATTTTCAATCCCTTTAAAAACTGCTCGTGCATCACCCTTGGAGTCATCCACTGAAACCAGCTGCGTCACATCTATTTTCCTGAAATCATTGAAATCAGACAATGCATAACATTTCAACATGCCATTTTAAATCTATAAAATGAACAATATGCATAATGTGGTCCTATGGATTTTTGGGACGTTACAGATAACCTTTCCACCCTGCATCAGAACTGAACCTAGACCTCTCAGGGAAGCATCTGTATACACCACAAATTCCTCATGATCCACTGGCATTGCTAAGACTGGCGCTGAAGTGAGGGCCTCCTTCAAGCTGATTGAAGATCCTCTGACACCCGGGACTCCACACGTATTTCATATTCTTCTTGGTCAGGGCTGTCAAGGGTACTGAATCGAAGAGAAGCCCTTGATGAAATTACGGTAGTATCCTGCTAAACCCAAGAGACTGCGAATCTCCGTCGCATTATTTTGAATCCCCCAGTTCTGAACTGCCTCCACCTTCGATGGTTCGACTGAAATCCCATCTCTAGAAATGATATGCCCCAAAAATTGTTAGAGTAGGTGCCCAACTAGTCAACTTGTGGCGTGTGGGTTCTTGTTGACTCTATGTAAAAAGATATTTATTTATGAAATTCACATTCTTTTATGACATTCTTTATCTTCATTATTATGATTACAATTGTTGGATAAATACCTTGAATGCACTATAGTGTATGTTAGATGTGATAGTGGATATGATGGCTATCATGAAACATATCTAATAGTCACTGTGTATTCTGAACCTGTTCCTAGTCAATTGGGCCGTCCAAAAGAGGATAAGGGCCGCCAGAGCTTGAGACTAGCATCTGCTATGTGAAGTACCACATTTCATTGGTAGGAAACATAGTGATGTTCTGAGCATACAGATGGATAGTGACCTGGTGATCTATTGAACAACCCTCGTTCGAACTTTCCAAGTGGTTACCATTTGTCGACTGGATTAAGTCCAAGATCTTGGTTGTACAGATTAGTCCTTATTACTAGAAACGTCATTGAGACTCTACATGATATGTGCCTCACTTTGACCCGTTTACCGACTCAATTGGGGTCATCGGGTGGCGGGGTTGGGTGATGTCCCGATGAATGTAGGAGTCGATGCTTCGTTGTTGAGGATTCATCGCTCGCCCTTGTGCATGATATCCTATGCTATCTGAGGATATAATAGTGTGATAAATCTCTGTCCAGAGTACTAGATGTGTTTTGGGTAAATGGGTTTATCTAGTAACACATGCGATGTCACTATTTGATCTCCAAGATGTATGCATGGTTATTGGATCTCTAGCGACTCTCGATTTACCAATGGTCGTTGATCTGATCGGGATATTTGAGTTGAAAGGACCGTACTGTACGCTAAACATGACCGACTGGTTCTTGCAGGCACTATCAGTGATACCTAGGGGATCATGGGGCGATGTTGCTAGACGCTTTACCATGATCCGATGGGTTAGTCCGAAAAAGTGGTTTCGGAGTCACAAATGTTGTGAGCCCACGGCTAGCTCTATCCCTGAACCATTGAGGGTCATACAAGTACTGGTTTCTCAATTCCCGTATGGAAATTAAGCTGAATTTGTTGAGTATAGTAGGAGGAAGGATGGAAGTGTGACTTCCTAAAATTAAATAGGGTGAAAATGCAATTTTCTTAAGCTTCGACTAGTTTGACTATCCTTAAAGCTTATAGGGGACTAACTTCTATTTTGGATTTGATGGTCCGAAAAATTGTTTTCACATCATAATGCTCAGTTTTGTAAACTGTGTAGATCGATTGGATCTGATCGTCGATCGGGATTATGATAAAGCCACAGCGATTGACTTGAAACCAATGTACACCTGGGCCTGAGCCCGACCCAGGCCCATTTTGGTTTGAGCCCATGAAAAATCTATAAATAGGGGCCCTGGGGTATTCGTTTGAGACACAACAAAAGCTTCTCAGCTAATATTTTCTCCCTTCCTCTCCTCTCCTCGTCGCCGCCGCCCGTCGTCGAAATTTATTCCGACCATTACGGAGAGGAGATTCCGTCCGTGAAACTTTCTTCGATTTTCTAGTGCAAACCGACGAAGGAATTGAGATTCCGGTCGTGGGAGGCCGTAGCTGTTCAACCATTGAAGTGCCAATTTACCCGTGGAATTGGTCGGAGCCAGGCGCCTAGACGCCAGCAAGGTATATTCTAAACATTCTATGAATGTTTTTAATTATTATATAGGTGTATTGACCGTTCCCGGGCTCTAAAATTTTAATTCTTCCGCTGTGCCCTGGGAGCGGGATCTGGATCCGGATCCTCCGTTGCGCCAACATAAACGCCATCTTATCAAGTCAAAACTTGCACTTGCTGAACTTTGCATACAACATGTGCTCTCTCAAAGTCTGCAATGCGGTATGAAAGTGCTGTCTATGCTCCTCTAAGCTCCTCGAGTAGACCAAGATGTCGTCGATGAATAATATGATGAACTGGTCTAAATACTGTCAGACCCGGTTCATCAAATCCATAAGATCGCTGGGGCATTCGTCAGTCCAAATGGAATCACCAAAAACTCGTAGTGGCCGTAACGCGTCCGAAAGGAAGTCTTGGACACGTCCTCCTATCTAACTAGCAACTGATGGTATCCAGATCTCAGCTCGGATAAAACAGAAGTTCCCTGCAACTGATGAAACAAATCCTCAATCCTCGGGAGTGGGTATTTGTTCTTCACTGTAACACGAGTCAACTCCCGGTAGTATATGTACAACCTCATACAGCCATCCTTATTCTTCACAAACAGATTTGGCGCTCCCCATGGAGAAAAGCTACGGCGAATAAATCCCTTGTCAAGCAACTCCTGAATCTGCTACTTCAGCTCCTTCATCTCGGTAGGAGCCAGTCGGTATGGTGCCTTAGAGATAGGCAATGTACCTGGCATCAGCTCAATCGAAAACTCCACATCTCTCTCCTATGGAACTCCCACAAGGTCATCAGGAAAAACATCTGCAAAGTCCCTGACTACCTCCACATCAGAAAGTGAAGGGCCTGCTGAATCTCCTGAAGTGGTAACACTAGCCAAGAACTCCTGACATCCAAGATCAACTATCTTCCTGGCCTGTAGAAAAGAGATAAATCTGGGCTTCCGCGGTCTCCTCGCTGCCTCAAATAGGAAAGTCTCCTGCCCTGGCAGCCTGATCGTCACTGACCTCCGCTAGAAATCAATCACCGCTCCATGCTCCGTCAACCATTCCCTACCTAGAATGAGGTCAAATACTGACATCGGCAAAACAATCAAGTCGGTCCTGACTGCATGATCCTGGAACATCATCACCAATCCCAGAACCACATTGGCCGTCGATATCTCCTCTCTTGACGGAATCGTGACCACGAGAGCCACACCCAAGCTCTTCGGAGTAATACCCATCCTCTGAATGAACACACTCGAGATGAACGAGTGAGTCGCCCTTGAGTCTAGCAAGGCAAGGGTAGTGACATCCAAAACACGGATCTTGCCTGAAATCGAAACGTCGCACAGGCACGTGTTTACCATCAATCTTGATTTCCATAAATAGTTTAGATGCCTATAACATTTCTAGGTTCGCTAGTCCTACCCGTTTAAGTTCTCAAGGCAAGTCCTAGAAGGTCTAGCAGTTCTACTTACATTCAACCCAGCAAACTCTTGGGTCCGTGCTTGCGGAACCGCTCAGGCACGTCCTCCTCGTGAGATTTCCCAGAATGCTTTGACTGCCTTTCAAGAATCTTGGTGATCCCGTCTAGCATGTCCACGCTAGCCCTCTCATACGACGTCAAATGTGGAGGTGGGGTAGGAGGAGGTGCATCATCCTCCTGCTGATCCCTGGTACGTCTGGGAGGCATACTGGCACACACAACCCTTCACGTAAATATAAGTGCATGACTAGGCGTCTAACTCTTAAACTTATAAGGTAAAACTAATGCAGAAATAGAACATGCATCATACGAAAATATGAATCGTAAAACTCTAAAACTTATAGACTGACAGTGCGACTTCCAAACTCCACGCAGCAGGCTAGTACCCCACCAGAACCACCGCTCTAATACCAACTGAAACAAACCGTACTCTAGAAATTTTTTTTAAAATGATAAAGTGCAGAATAAACAATCTGAAACGTATGGCTCGTCGCCTTCAAAACATTTTCTCACATTATATGAAAACATAAATAAATAAGTATCTCAAAACATAAAGTCATCCATACAGCTTAAAATCAGTATAAGTTGAAGTTGCGGAAACTGAACATGACTGATAAAATATCTGAAAATTTTTCGTAGCATAAATAAAGATGTCAGAGTGGTCGGGGTAACAGCTGCAACGGACGCTCAGAGGTTCTCAACGCCAGTGGTAACAAAGTCATCAGCAGTATCACCTGCACCATTTAAACCTAGTGAGCCTAAAGGCCCAGCATGCTCTACTGGTAGTAACAAAGTACGTATAATAAAACCACATACATGCACATACATTTCGTAAAATAACTTTAAAAACATGCATGCATGAATGATCGTAAAACATGGTTCATAAATCAGTCATAACATTTCATAATCGTATATCATAAGATAATAAAGCATGACATAGCGTAACATAAAAACGTGTGAGTCGTATCCATGAAGCGTGGGGCATTACATTAATGATTGATCAATCATAAAACCAACGTACGTGGCGGTCGATTTCACCCGACCTTAATCATCATCACATTAACAGAGGTTCACTGGGCCGGACATCCTAGATCCGCTCATCGTCTATCATTATACATTAACATAGGTTCACATGGCTCGTCATCCCGGATCCGCTCATCGTCCACTTTGCCACAAATCACTTCAATCCCTCAAAATTATTTTATTTTCTTACATGCCTTTAACATTTCGTAAACTTTTATGATGCGTGCCTTTCATAAAATATGCATTTTAAAAGGCTTAGCCCGTCAATATATATTTAATTCTTTCGTTTAAACATTATCTTATTCGTATACATAAAATACTACATATATAATTAAATATATATTCACGGGATTCTACATTTTCTACTCCGGTCAAGGACTGGTTCAGGTGTTTGGCCCACTACTTCTAAGCCCAAAAAGCCTACACTTAACTTTAAAATGAAACTTAACCCTAAACATGACTTGACCAAATAACTTTAAAATTAAACTTAATTTATAAAAATACTCAGTCTTTCACTTTAAAATTAAACATTAAAACTTGACAAAAAATAAAAGTCCTCTTGACTACAATTTTGAGTCTAAAATTTAATAAAAGTATAAGGCCCATGAATCAAAAGGATTTTGACTTAAAAATTTGACTTTAAAATATTCGGCCTGATACGCTAAAAATTAGACTTAATTTTTTAAAATCAAAACACCCGGCCCAGAAATAAAATAACTTTGACCCAACTTAAAATAATTTACCCGACCCTTGATTGACTCGACTCGGTCCGATTGAACTGACCCACCGGCCCAACGAACCGGCACATGTCTATGTAAAACCCTAGCCGCACGCATGTCAAGCCCTCGCGACTTGCAGCCTTCGTCCTCCTTGTTCAGGCTGCCGCTGGCCGGAACCCCATTGGCAGGACCACCCCCTGGTCCAGTCGATTCTCCTAGACCTATCCATGGTTCAAACCGTTGGCCACAAGACTCAAGCAAATCGGTAGAAAGGGGCGGCCGCGCGCACCGCTTGGAGGGTGCGGCCAGGCGTGAACCTTGGCTCGACCAAGGTGTCGAGCCACCTTCCATACAACCATGGACCATCACTGACCTCCTAGACCCAAGCCTTAGCCCCTCAAACTGTCCATGACCGATGCATCACAAGAAACGGATCAAATACGTGTTGAAAATTATGAAACATTCATGGATCTCAAATAAGAAGCATGGATCAAATCAAATCACATAAAATTCATGCAATCATTAATTAAAAATAGTATATCAGAGTTCAAATGGTGAGAAAATGAGAGATAGAACATGTCTTTTTGAAGAACTACGAATACTATGCGTTATCAGAGCGGAGGACAAGAGATGGGATGATCAAACCTTGAAATCAACCAAGAACACCAAGGAATTCGATGGAGGCTTGTGCGAAGGGTAGGGGGTGGCTAGAGGGTGAGAGGGAGTTAGGGTTTTTCAAAATTAGGAGGTGAGGAAAATGATTTGTGTACCAAAAGACCCCTCTCACTAATTTTAATTAGGAAAATAAAAGAGCTTTTCCTTACTTACCCCCACTAAATAAAATGTTGATTAAAACTCACAATTCAAACATAACTCTTAATTTTAGTAATATAAAATCTTAAAATTTAAAAAATGTAGTAAAGCTCATTAAAATAGCCCGTATAGGCGAAAAACGGGTTTCCCTTGGCAAATATACATAAAATCCATATTTTTCGGAAATTGCTGCTTAAACTAATAAATTTTGGCTCTTAAAAATCTGGGGGCTAAATAATTTTAAATAAATTTTCACTTCGGTTGTCCCCAGTCAGCAGGTGCGCAGGCTATGACTTAGTACGATTTTTTTTGTCATGCACATCATAAAGCATAAAATTAACACTTAATCAGATAACATGACACACAATTTTCTAAAAACAATTTTCCCCCTAGTCATGCACTAATTCTCACGAAATCAGGATTTTTGGGTGTTACAGGTGGTGAGCACTTGATTGCAAGCTTAAGAAATCCATATATGGATTGAAAGAAGCATCCCGTCAATGGTATATAAAATTTCATGATGTCATCTCTTCATTTGGTTTTGTCGAGAATGTCATGGATCAATGTATATACCAGAAGGTTAGTGGGAGCAATATTTGTTTACTCATTCTGTATGTGGATGATATATTACTTGCAACCAATGATAGAGGTTTGTTATATGAGATGAAATTGTTGGCGCAACGGCGGATCCGGATCCCGCTCCCGGGGCGCAGCGGAAAAATTTAAAATTGGAACCCGGGAACGGTCAATACGCCTATACAATAATAAAAAAATTCATAGAATGTTCAGAAGGTACCTTGATGGCGTCTAGGCTCCTGGATCCGATCAATTCCAAGAGGGAATTGGCACTTCACGGTTTAACGGCTGGATCTACGCCTAATCCGGTCCACGACCAGAATCTCAACTCCTTCGCCGGTTTGCACAAGAAAGCCGACGAAAATTTCATGGACAGAATCAACTCGCCGAGATGGTCGGAACAAATTCCGACGACGGCGGCAGCATCGGCGGCGGGCGGCGACGGCGAGGGAAGAAGGGAGAGGGGAGGAGTTTGCTGAATAGCTTTTGGTGTTTTTATTTCTCACTATTGAAAGTGTCTCCTCATTGCCATATTTATAGATTGAGGGATAGAGTTTGATTTGAACAAAACTGTGAACATTCGGTTCAACTCAAACAGTGAACATTCGGTTCAACTCAAACTATGAACATTCGGTTCAACTCAAACTGTGAACATTCAGTTCAAGTCAAACTGTGAACACTCGTTTCGACCCCTCGTTTGTGGTTCATCATATCCATGATCGATGATCAGATATCATAGATGTGCTCAGTTTACAAAACTGATCATTATGATGCAAAATAAAATTTTCGGACCAGTAAATCTATATATGACAGGCTTACTCTCAGTAGCTAAATATGGAAGTTCTACTCCCTTAGCTACTTTTAGGAAGTCATACTCCCAACCTTCCTCCTGCTATACTCAACAATTTGAGCTTAATATCTGTACGGGAATTGAGAAACCAGTACTTGTGTGACTCTCAATGGTTCAGGGATACAGCAAGCCATGGGCTCACAACCTTTTGTGACTCCAAAAACTATTTTCGGACTTACCCATCGGATCATGGTAAAGCGTCTAGAAACATCGCCCCATGATCCCCTAGGTATCACTATAGTGCCTGATGGTTAGCGTACAATACGGTCCATTCAACTCAAATATCCCGATCATATCAACGATCATTGGTAAATCGAGAGTCGCTAGAGATCCATTAACCATGCATACATCTTGGAGATCAAATAGTGACATCGCATGTGTTATTAGGTAAACCCATTTACCTATAACACATCTAGTACTCTGGCCCGAGATTTGTCACACTATTATCTTCTCAGATAGCATAGGATATCCATGCACAAGGGCGAGCTGTGAATCCCCGACAATGAAGCATCGACTACTACATGCATCGGGACCTCACCCAATCCCGCCACCTGATGACCCCGGCTGATCGGTAAACGGGTCAAAGTGAGGCACCTATCATGTAGAGTCTCAATGACATCTCGAGTAATAAGTACTAATCTGTACAACCAAGACCTCGGATTTAATCCACTCGACAAATGATAACAACTTTGAAAGTCTGAACGAGGGTAGTTCGATAGATCACCAGGTCAGTATCCATCTGTATGCTCAGAACATCACTATGTTCCCTACCAATGAAATGCGGTACTTTACATCGCAGATGCTAGTCTCAAGCTCGGGCAGCCCTTATCCTCATTTGGACGGCCCAATCGACTAGGAACATGTTTAGAATACATAGTACTATTAGATGTGTTTCATGATATCCATCAAATCAACTATCACATCTAACATACACTATAGTGCATTCAAGGTCTTTATCCAACAATTGTAATCATAATAATGAAGATAAAGAATGCCATAAAAGAATGCGAATTTCATAAATAAAGATCATTTTATATAGAGTCCACAAGAACTCACAAGCCACAAGTTGGCTAGTTGGGCACCTACTCTAACAATCTCCCACTTGCCCTAAGCCAACTACTCATCAGACGTAGTCCCATTGCTTCACGATGTTTTTCAAACAATGGTCCTGGAAAGGGCTTCGTAAGTGGATCAGCAATGTTTTTTGCAGAGGCGACTCTCTTGACTGATATGTTACCTCTAGCCACAATATCCCGGATTATGTGGTATTTTCTCAGTATGTGTTTGGATCTTTGGTGAGGCCTAGGTTCCTTTGCTTGCGCAACGACACCCATGTTGTCATAGTACATCGGGATTGGACCAACTCCTTCAGAATTACGCCCAACTCTTGGACGAGATTCCTCATCCAAACCGCCTCTTTAGCAGCAGCTGATGCTGCGATGTACTCAGCCTCAGTGGTTGAATCCGCGATGGTGTCTTGCTTGGAAATATTCCAAGAGACAACACCACCATTGAGCATGAATACAAATTCAGAGGTTGACTTCGAATCGTCCACATCGCATTGGAAGCTAGAGTCAGTGTAGGCTTCCAATTTCAGTTCACCACCCCCATATACCATGAACATATTCTTAGTCCTTCGCAAGTACTTAAGAATATCTTTCACGGCCTTCCAATGCATTTGGCTGGGGTTTGCTTGGTAGCAGCTCGTAACACTTAGAGCATATGCGACATCCGGTCTAGTCGAGATCATACCAAACATAATACTACCTATTGCCGTAGGCATATGGCACATGTGTCATACTATCATCTCCTCATCAGTCCATCTTTCACGGCCTTCCAATGCATTTGGCTGGGGTTTGCTTGGTAGCAGCTCGTAACACTTAGAGCATATGCGACATCCGGTCTAGTCGAGATCATACCAAACATAATACTACCTATTGCCGAGGCATATGGCACATGTGTCATACTATCTATCTCCTCATCAGTCTTCGGACACATAGACTTAGATAGAGTGACCCCGTGGCACATAGGTAGGTGTACTCTCTTGGACTCTTCCATAGAGAACCGCTTAAGTACGGTATCGATGTAGGTCGCTTGGGTGAGTTCGAGCATCCTTTTAGATCTATCTCCATAGATCTGTATTCCAAGAATATAGGATGTTTCACCCATGTCCTTCATCGAGAATCTACTAGAAAACCACACTTTGGTTGACTGCAGCATTCCTACATCATTCCCAATGACTAGGATGTCATCAAAATAAAGTACAAGGAATGTCACAGCATTCTTAACTACTTTCTTAGACACACATGACTCATCGGGATTCTTGATGAAACCAAATTCTTTAATTGTTTCATCAATCTCAGGTTCCAACTTCTCGATGCTTGCTTGAGACCATAGATCGATCTCTGAATCCTACAGATGTGAAACCCTCAGGCTGCGTCATATAGATCTCTTCCTTAATGTTTCATTAAGGAACACATTTTTCACATCCATTTTCCATATCTCATAGTCGTACCATGAGGCTATGGCTAGTAGGATTCGAATTGACTTGAACATTGCGGCTGGTGAAAAGGTTTCATCATAGTTAACACCTTGTCTTTGAGTGTAACTTTTCGCGACCAGTCGCGCCTTGTAGGTCAGTACTTACCATCAGGCCCAAGTTTTCTCTTGTATATCCAGGCCCTTGAGATGCGGGAGATTCACTTGGTACTTCAGTTGGTTCTCGAACCTTTTCGAGTTCTACTATCTTGCATTTTCTATCAAGTAGAAATTCTTTTCCCGAAATGTGGCATTTCTAGAAACAAACACTTTTGTTTCATTGGGATAGTAGAAACATTATCCAATAGAATTTTTTGGATACCCAATGAAGTAGCATAAGATGGATCTATTATCCAGCTTATCTCCCACTGTCTACTTCACGTAAGCAGGACATCCCCAAATCCTCAAGTACAAGTACATGGGTGGCTTGTCCATCCATATCTCATATGGAGTTTTATCCACTGCCTTTGTGTGGACATTGTTCAACATCATTACCATTGTTTCGAGAGCATAGCCCCAAAACAAGGTAGAAAGTTCAGTGAAACTCATCATAGATCGAACCATGTCCATCAAGGTTCGATTACGACGCTCCGCTACACCGTTGAGCTGTGGTGTGGCCGGAGGGATCCACTGTGAGAGAATCTCATTCTCTTTAAGATAGTCTTGAAATTCAACACTCAAGTATTCTCCATATCAATCGGATCGAAGTGTTTTAATACTCCTTCCCAATTGATTTTCTACTTCAGCCTTGAATTCTTTGAACTTTTCAAAGGATTCAGACTTGTGCTTCATTAAGTACAAGTACCCATGCCTAGAGTGATCATCGATAAAGGTGATGAATTAGGTGTGACCAGACTTAGTACCAATGCTAAGTGGACCACACACATCAGTATGGATCAAATCCAATAAACCTTGAGCACGCTTAGGCTTGAAGGGGCAATTTTGTCAATTTTCCTTTGAGACAAGATTCACAAGTTGGTAAGGAGTTAATATCAGAAATATTAAACATGTCGCTCCTAATAATATTGTTTATCCTATTTAAGGAAATATGACCTAGCCTAGCATGCCAATGTGGTGCCGGGTTCATATTATCGTTTTTACTTCTTATTGTTGTTGTGTGTGTTTCCACATCGCGAGTTGGAACTTCTGTCAATTTTAAGGCGTATAGATCATTTTTGCGTTCCCCAATTCCAATTAAACATTCATTCTTGTCAATTTTAAGGTGTATAGATCATTTTACCGTTTCCCAATTCCAATTAAACATTAATTCTTGTAAATATTGCAAATCGAATTGGCAAAATGACAAGAATATCCATCACTATCAAGCATAAAAACGGAAATAATTTTCTTTATTAATTCAGTAACAAATACAACGTTTCTCAACAAAAACCTAAAATTTGAAGAAAGAAATAAATAAACATCATTTTTGCGTTCCCCAATTCCAATTAAACATTCATTCTTGTCAATTTTAAGGTGTATAGATCATTTTACCGTTTCCCAATTCCAATTAAACATTAATTCTTGTAAATATTGCAAATCGAATTGGCAAAATGACAAGAATATCCATCACTATCAAGCATAAAAACGGAAATAATTTTCTTTATTAATTCAGTAACAAATACAACGTTTCTCAACAAAAACCTAAAATTTGAAGAAAGAAATAAATAAACATCTCCGATAGCTTCGGCCGCAACCCTTGCTCCGTTGCCAAGCCTCAAGTGGGTCTCACCCTCCCTAAGACGTCGGCTTCTTGTCATTACCTGCAAGTCATTGCAGATATGAGATCCACATCTGGTATCAAGTACCCAAGAAGTCGAGTTAAGAGACATATTTATTTTAATGTAGAACACACCTTTTGTAGTTCGCAACTGCTCGAGATAATCCTTAGAGTTCCTCCTCCAGTGGGCTTTTGGCAGTGGTGGCAAACATATTCAGATTTGTTCGGCTTTGAAGCCCTTGCCTTTGGCTTCTTGGCGGGCTTTCCCTCCTTCACAGGGGTAGAACGCTTCTTACTCTTGCGTTGGGCCCCTTCTTCACAGAGGAAGAAGAGCCCAAAAGGAGGACGTGCTTGTCCTTCTTTGTGCTCCCCTCGAACATGCCAAGCATGTTTACCACCTTTTAAAGGGTGGCCTCTATCTTGTTCATGTTGAAGTTGACCACAAAGGGTTCGAACGCATCAGGCAGGGAGAGGAGAAGCAGATCCACAGACAGCTCATGTGGAAGCATGATATCAAGGCCCACTAGCTCCTCAATGAGCCCAATCATACGGACCCCATGCTCGCAGACCGAAGTCCCCTCGTGCATGCGACTCGTCATTAGCTCCTTGACAGTAGTGAACCTCTCAGTCCGAGAGTTCTCCCCATACACTTCTTTGAGATGAAGGTGTATGTCAGCATCATACACCGTCTTCTCAAAACACCGCTGCATTTCGTTGGACATGGATGCTATCATAAGCACCGTGCCTTAAGCTCATCATCCCACCATTTATCCAGTCTAGAATGAGCCAAGACAATCTTGAGGTTTTGAAACCAATCTTTTTAGTTTAAGCCAGTGAACTTGTTGCTATCCAGTATAGCAGCAAGTGGATTTTTGATCAAAAACATAATGTGTCAGGATTAGAAAAATTCGAATAGTGATTAATCAGTTTTGCCTAAGATTAGTCATGAGATTTTAGGGATTTCGAATTTCAGATTTTGAGGAATTGTAGTGAAGTTTGGTTTGTGAAGTTCAGACTTCTGGAATTGGAGTTCAGCAGTTGTATTTTTATAGCGGGAAATGATCCCAGTAGTGTTTCAGCAGTAAGGTTTATCGCTGGGAGAAGTAAAGCCAGCAGCATTTTTATGCGAAGGCTTGCGGGCAATTCAGCTGTTGGTATTCAGTAGTAGCGTGATCAGTTGTGAGCTATTACGTGAGGAAGTCAGCAGTAAGTTGCATGAGCATTCAGCTGTTGGTATTTCAGCAGTGGCGTATTCAGATGTCAACGCTAGTCAACTCAACAGTGCGTGTGAACAGGAACCAGCTGTTGGTTTCGCTAGCGTGTTTCTTACCGGGTATCAAAACTACGTCGTTTGAATAAGTTGGAACGACAACGATTTGGGTGTAATGCTTTGTGCCAGCTGTTGGTTGTGTTGGTCATCAGCTGGAGAGGGATCTTATGCGTTGATATGACCATGCCTTGGTTTGATCAGCTGTTGACAGCGATGGTGACGTGTACCTGTACGACTTCGTTTGAGTTAGTTAGTTGCTCAGTTGTTGGTCGTTGCACAAGAGATTTGTTCTCAGCTGTTGGAGCGATGTGGCGTCGTTTTGATTAGTTGGTACGGCATCGTTTGAGGTTGTGTAATTGAAGTGCAACGTCTGTTGGTGTCGACTGTTCCCGTTGAGAAGAAACTTGGATTCAGTTGTAAGATTTCTACAGTAGCATTACCTGACGTCTGATTTAGGGGAACAACAGCTGTTGTATGGAGATTTATATATATAAGTGTTGAGCGACACTTAGAGCATTTTCCACCCGATATTTCTTATCTCCATGTTCAAACCATCGATAGCTACTGTTCACCCAAACATTTCTTCCCTAGATTTCTGCCGATTCCAGCCATTGTTTTGAATGATATTGGTGGCGCTGGATTCTCCTTGAGTTCCTCTTTCAATTGCTACCCATTTGAGGCTGTAGTTCGACCTTGGAGAGGATCGCGAGGTAGCAGTGTTTTTAGATTATCTTCGCCAAGTGAAACCCGAGACTTCTTCAGCTCTCTTTAGCTTTTGGGTAAGAATTTCCTGCTGTCTAAGCTTACTATTAGCTGCTAGTACTTTGTTTAGAGGTAGAACAAGAGTTAGGTTCTTGGCCGTAGGAAATTTTGTGTAGAGGATCAGATTTTAGCTAAAATATTAGATGCCTGGTATAGATTTCACCTTCCAGGAAGTGCCTGCTGTGTTGGGCGTGACCAGCAAGGGGTAGATTTGTGCAGGTTGAGTTGTGCCGTGCCTTGAGAAATATGTTGAGGTAGATTTAAGCTATTGGATGTACGAATTGAGCAGCTCTATCATCTTTGAGCGTGGACATGGCTGTATTTCGTGTCATGAATTATGTGTTGAATTGATGGCTGAATTACGTGAACAGATTTTACCTGATTTGGTTATTGATGTTCTGTTTTCACGTATTGTATTGTATGCTTTGTGTAGAGGATCAGATTTTAGCTAAAATATTAGATGCCTGGTATAGATTTCACCTTCCAGGAAGTGCCTGCTGTGTTGGGCGTGACCAGCAAGGGGTAGATTTGTGCAGGTTGAGTTGTGCCGTGCCTTGAGAAATATGTTGAGGTAGATTTAAGCTATTGGATGTACGAATTGAGCAGCTCTATCATCTTTGAGCGTGGACATGGCTGTATTTCGTGTCATGAATTATGTGTTGAATTGATGGCTGAATTACGTGAACAGATTTTACCTGATTTGGTTATTGATGTTCTGTTTTCACGTATTGTATTGTATGCATTTAGAATTGATTATTGAATGGCATTCATGCATACATCTTGAGCTAGATTGATTGATTGATGTCCTGATTGAGAGCCACGTTGTGACTGGCCGACAGATGTGTCGTGCCCGAAAAGTCCAACGCTATCATCGGAGTGGTGACTGTCGGATTCGAGTGTCTACCACCAAGCTGTGATGGGCTGACAGGCCCCAAAGATCACGGACCGATGATTTCCCCGGTTGATACACTTTTTGGGTATAGAGGCTCGACTTGAGTTGATTTTCCAGTTGATACACTGGTCTTGATTACCGATTCCTTGACAGCTTCATGCATTTCATAACTTGATTTATAGCATGTTGCATGACTTGCTGTTTTTAGATGGCTCTTCGTACTGAGGCTTGACCTCGTATTTCTTTTCCTGATTTTTGTGTTTTTTGGGTTTGTGTTACCCATTTGCAGGATCTACAGGTAACCAAGCTGGACCGAGTGGAGCGCCAGCTGGTCGATCCCCATTCCCTTGAGTCCCAGTTATATATTGTATTATGTATTGAACCAGGGAATGCCCTGTGTTTTTTATGTATTGGGGATCTGTATCTGATTTGTTATTTGATATTACCTGTTTTGCGTATGAGTTTGGTTTAACTTGTACTTTGATTATGAATATTTTGAATGATGATTTGAGTTCAGGCCCAAATTATTTCGAAAAATTTTTAAGCCCTGTTTTACGCTTCCGTGATTATGTGCTTAATTGTGCGGTAATCTTTGTTGATTAGCACGGGGCCTGATATTTTTGGTATCAGAGCTTAAACTGGGATAAGCTCGATTTATTTTGATCACACTCGAGTCTAGGCACAGAGTTTTGATTTGATTTTGATTGACTCTGTGGCTTATGTGATTATATTATCTGTCTCTTTGATATCTGCTGTTAGTCTTACCTTGAGAATTGTTTAGATGCCGCCGTGGAGAGGTAGAGTTAGGACTACTAGACGTACCTTAGAGGAGTCTAGGGCCTCGGATAGCGATGAGGGCAATCAGAAGGTTGAGGATGTTACGAGACAGATAGGCAAGATGTAGCTAGTCTTAGCTAGGTTCCAACGGACGAACCCTCCAACTTTTGCTGCTGCTGAGGGTGGTGCGTTGGCCGAGAGTTGGCTAGTGCAGATGGAGGAGCTGTTTGATACTTTGGAGTACACTCCTGAAAATAGATTAAAGCTGGCGGTGTTGCAATTGAGGGATAATGCACAGCGCTGGTGGAGAGGTACTTCTCGTATCTTACGTGAGAGTGGGGCTGTGATTACTTGGGAGAGCTTCTGTGTCGCGTTCCGGCAGGAGTATACCCCGGAGTCCTACTACAGCAGTCGAGAGCGCGAGTTTGATAATCTGAAGCAAGCGACCATGAGAGTAGCTGAGTATGCCCGACAGTTCTCTTCGCTCTTGATGTATGTGTTAGGATAAAATTTAGAGTTTTGATGATAACAAAATAGGACAAGTTATTCTTGGATAATCAGACGATGACAACAGTGAGAAAGGATCTAGACGACAGGGTTGTTGGTGATATTAAGACGCAGGGAACAGTGCATCAGACGCAAGTATTTGAGTGCTAGTGTAAAGACTGCAAAACGACAGTGTTTGAATAAGTCAAAACGACAGCGTATTGGGATCAGTCAACCAAACGAGAGCTACAGTAATTTGTTGAACCAGTCGCAGGACATGGCTTTGGAACCAGACGCAAGCTACAGTGCTTTAGAAACAGTCGCAGTCTACAGTGGATTACAGAACCAGATGCAAGATATAGTAATCCAGACGCAAGCTACAGTGCTTTAGAAACAGTCGCAGTCTACAGTGGATTACAAAACCAGACGCAAGCTACAGAGCTTTAGAAACAGTCGCAGTCTACCGTGGATTACAGAACCAGACGCAAGATATAGTAATCAAGACACAAGCTACAATGCTTTAGAAACAGTCGCAGGCTACAGAACAGAACCAGACGCAAGATATAGTAATCCAGACGCAAGCTACAGTAAAGAGTTTGACTAGTCATTGGGTAATCCAGACACAGTACGTGGCTTTTTCAGTTGATGGTTTGTAGAACTTTAGAAACAGTCGCAGGCTACAGAACAGAACCAGACGCAAGATATAGTAATCCAGACGCAAGCTACAGTAAAGAGTTTGACTAGTCATTGGGTAATCCAGACACAGTACGTGGCTTTTTCAGTTGATGGTTTGTAGAACCAGACGAGAGCTACAGTGTTATATTGAACCAGTCGAGGGTTTTTAGCAAAACGATGTCGTATGGATAAGTTAAAACGTCAGCGTTTTAACTAACCAGTCGTTGGATTTAATAAAGAACCAGTCGCTGGAAAATCGCATGTGGTATAAAGGAAACCAGTCGGTGCATACATTTAAACATTTTCCAGTCGCAACATTGCAAACGACGAAGGAAGTTGGAGCTAGTTAAGATAAAGATTTCCAGGCGCAAGTTCAAATTGATTCAAATACGATTGAATACTCAAAATGGAAAAGATATGTTGAATCGTACAATTGCTTGGAATTGAGGAGACAGCGTAGGTACTATTTTGGGTAAATAGTACGATGTACAGAGGCCGTTTTTCAATGTTTGCACAAAAATGGTATACAATAAATTGGCTCTGTCAATGGGAAATTTAAATTTTAGTGGAGCAGGTTTTACGGCGTACAATTTTCACAAAGATTCAAACGGGATTTATTTTCCTTTGAAGCATTTATGACCGTTGGACGAAGCCTATAAATACCTGAAGCTGGATTGAAGAAATACCATTCATCATCATCATCGCTGTCACGCTGTCAAAATACTCCCAGAGCTTTCTATCTGTTGAATATATTCAAAAAGCTCACAAGACTCGAAGAACATTACTGTTGATATTCATAGATAAACATTCGAGTCTATTTTCTGGTTCAATCTTTTGAATCGAGTTTCTGTGTTTAGAAACTAGAGAAAAATTACAATACTCATAGAATTGTATTCATTGTTAAATCATTTGAGTCTGTAACAAACGGGCTTCTCAAAAAGCCGTTTGAAAATATTGATAAGTGTTGTAAACCAGCAGCTGCGTCTGCATGGATTGTAGTGGAGATACTAGGAGTTCATACTAGTGAGGCTTGTGTGATCGGGTGTCTGCAGAAGGACTGTGTACATCAAATCTTCTAGTGTATCCTTCCTGAATAAGGAAGAAGGGGAGACAAAGGATATTAATATCCGAACTTCCAGAAACAAACTCTTGACCCTACTCTTTACATTTACGCACTTATTTATTTTTAGCTTACTGTTCACAAATTAATCGGTTTCATTCCGCACTCTTTAGTTAGCCGAGAGATTTGCATTTAATTGAGATAAGCAGCGCGTGTAAAACGTTTTTGTAAAGAATTTGAAAAGTTTAAATCGAAGGAGTTCATTCAACCCCCCCCCCGTTTCTCGAACTCCTGTACTTGGCTGTATCAAATGGGGAGCCTCAGTTTCTTGAGAAAGCCAAACATGAATATACAAATGATGACAAGAAGAGAGCTAACTTGTACAATGTGGCCAGGGACATCCTATACAAGACGCTGGACAAAGACAAAAACATGTTCAGCAAAATCAAAACCTGCGCCACAGCAAAAGAAATCTGGGAAAAGCTGGTCCAGATATGTGAGGGAAGCGATGAGATGAAGGAGAACAAACTAACAGTCGCTCAGCAAAAGTACGAATCCATCAAGATGAAGCATGGAGAAACCATGACAGAGTTCGATGAGCGATTCAGTGCAATAGTGATCGAGTTGAACAGCCTTGGCAAAGAATACAGCAACAGAGAGCTAGCATTGAAAGTCATGAGAGCATTACCCAAGGAGTGGGACGTGAAGACCATGGCGATGAGGGAGTCGAAGTATCTGAACAAGATGGAGCTTCATGATCTATTCGCAAATCTAAAAGCATACGAATTTGAACTGGAGACAAGATCTGAAGTTCCCTCAAACTCCCAGCCGACAAAATCATTGGAAGCTATACAATTGAACAGTGCTCTCCTAGCACCAGCAAGACGGCTGACCAACTTAGTGACGACGTCATGTCCCTCTTCGTCAAGAAGTTTGGGAAATTCATGAGAAGATCCTTCCACCCTTCCTCTCCTTACAACAGTTTTAATAAATCTGATACATCTGTATCTGACGTGATATGTTTCAATCGTGAACGACCAGGGCATTTTGCAGCTGAGTGCAACAGGCCCAAGAAATATGACAGATACAGAAGAGATGAGAAGACTGAGGATAGATACAAGAAGAAGGATCGGTACAACCGTGATGACAAGAATGATGATAGAAATGTCGAAAGATCCAAGGAGCGATCCAAGGATAGGCGGATGAGGATGATAAATGACAAGAAACCCAGCCGCAAGCATGATAGGAAAGTACTGGTTGCTGAGGAAAGCACCAAGAGCTGGGCGGACACTGATTCAGAATCCTCATCCAGCAGGTCTTCATCAAGCGATAGCGAACAGGAGGAGGTTCATTGTCTTATGGATGATCAAACATCAGATGATGAGGTATTTGATTTCTCCAATATTGAGTTTACACGAGAAGACCTTGTCACAACACTAAATGACATGGTCAAAGAGTATAGGAAGCTTTCTCACTCGTTCGAGGAAGTGAAAGCTGAAAATGCTGATTTGAAAAATAGCTCAGTCGAATCAAGTGCTGTTGAACTTGGTGACACTGACAGTTTGAAAATCGAGCTATGTAAGCTAACATCTGAGAATGACGTGTTGGATAGATCTACCAGGTCACTATCTATCTGCATGCTCAGAACATCACAATGTTCCCTACCAATGAAACATGGTACTTCGCATTGCAGATACTAGTCTCAAGCTCAGGCGGCCTTATCCTCATTTTGACGGCCCAATCGACTAGGAACTAATTCAGAATACACAGTGACTATTAGATGTGTTTCATGATAGCCGTCATACCCACTATCACATCTAACATACACTATGGTGCATTCTAGGTCTTTATCCAACACAATTGTTAACATTATATAAACATAATGAAGATAAAGAATGCCATAAACAAATGCGAATATCATATATAAAGACTGTCATATACAAGAGTTTATAAACCCACACGCCACAAGTTGGCTAGTTGGGCATCTACTCTAACAGAACAAACTGGACAAAGACAAAGCGAAAGCAGGTCAAAAACCGTTTGTTCGTAACCAGCCGTGGCGTAGCTCAAAGAAGGTAAAAACTGGTTGGAAAAATACTCAGCCAAGGAGAGATTCATATGGTCAAAATGTGAAATCAAAACTCAACAGATCTCACCGCAATTATGCACAGACTTTTGTGGACCCACATACTGGAAAGACTATAAGGGTAATTAAAGTCTGGGTCCCGAAAGGGGTAATCCAATATGGACCCAAGTAAAATTGGGTACCAAAAGCTGCTTGTTTGATTGCAAGATAACAGGTACAAAGCAGCAGCTGAAACAACATTGTGGTACCTGGATAGCGGCTGTGCAAGACACATGACAGGAAATCCCAAGCTACTAACAGACGTTGTTCCTCACAAAGGAGCAAAAATAGTCTTTGGAGACAATGCTTACGGTAACACTGTGGGTAAGGGTAAGCTTACCCATGGTAACATCTCTATTTCTGATATTCTAGTTGTTGATAACTTGCGTTACAATCTGATCAGTATCAGTCAGCTTTGTGACAAAGGTTTCCTTGCTAATTTTCAAAAACACACATGCACAGTTCAGAATTCAACTGGTCTGACTGTATTGGTAGGTAAACGTTCGGGGAATACCTACGTTATCGATTGGTCAGATCACGTGAAGTCTGAACAGTTGTGCCTTGCAGCTGGCTCTTCCAAGAGCTGGTTGTGGCATCAGCGAATGAATCATATTGCATTCAAAACAATTGCTAAATTGAGTCAACATGATATGGGTTCTGGTCTGCCAAAAATCAGTTTTTCTAAGTACAAGATTTGTGCAGCATGTCAACTGGGAAAACAAATTCGATCCACTTTCAAAACAAAAGGCGGTAAACGTTCTTCCCGAAGCTTAGAGCTTTTGCATTTGGATCTTTTTGGTCCTGTTTCTATAACCAGCTTAGGGGGAATGAACTACACCCTAGTCGTTGTTGATGATTTTACTAAATATACTTGGGTGGTGTTTTTAAAGGCAAAATCTGATACCGCTGACCAGTTTATTAGGCTTTTAAAACGTTTGCAAAATGACAAATCTTGTACAGTCAACCGGATAAGGAGTGATCGAGGAACAGAGTTTTTAAATCAAAAATTATCTTCTTATATAGATGACATTGGAATAAAGCATGAGCTTTCTGCAGCTAGAACACCTCAGCAAAATGGTTTAGTTGAGAGGAGAAACCGGACTTTAAAAGAAGCTGCAAAATCTATGATTGCTTATTCAGGCATTTCTCAAAAATTCTGGGCAGAAGCAGTTAACACAACGTGTTACGCTCAGAACAGATCAATGATTAATAGGATGCACGATAAAACCCCCTATGAGATCTGGAATGGCAAGAAACCTGATATTTCATATTTCAGGGTGTTTGGATGCAAGTGTTTCACTCATAACAATGGCAAGAAGCATCTAACTGCCTTTGAACCTAAATCTGATGCAGGTATCGTTTTAGGCTACTCTGCAGTGAGCAAAGAATACAGAGTGTTCAACAACAGAAGCTTACCTGTTGAGGAATCCGCTCGTGTGGTTTTCGATGAAAAAGTTTCAAATCAAACTCAGCCGCAAGCCTTCATGATTTGTGTTCACGTCTGGAATCAACATCCCTTGAGGAATCAGACGACGACGTGCCACAAAGATATTCAGTTGAGAATGAACACAACGCACAACAATGTCCAACAAGATCCAACAGGTAATTCAGTTTTTCTGCAGTGAGCAAAGCGTACAGAGTGTTCAACAACAAAAGCTTAACTGTTGAGGAATCCACTCATGTGGTTTTCGATGAAACAAGTTTCAAATCAAACTCAGCTGCAAGTCTTCATGATTTGTGTTCACGTCTGGAATCAACATCTCTTGAGGAATCAGACAACGACGTGCCACAAAGATATTCAGCTGAGGAAGAACGACCAGCAGTGGTCACTACGCATAACAATGTTCAACAGGATCTTCCAGGTAATCCAGTAGTTATTAATATAACTAACGTGGACCAGTCGCAGGATCCAAATGCCCCAAGTGCACCAGCTGCTGGAGATGTTGCGACAAGTGTTCAACCAGACGACAATCAATCAGACGTTGCGCCAACGAACATTGAAAAACCAGACGACGCTCGACCACCGACTGGACAACCAGATGCAAGCATTTCAACTCAACTGGCGTCTGGACAACCAGTCGCAAGCGTTACGTATCAATTGTCATCGCAACCAACTACTGGACAACCAGCCGCAAGTCCTATTCAATTGATATCAAGTCCACCGGCTGGTGACCCAGTCGCAAGTACATCACGACAACTAGATTCTGACACTCAAGCCAACAATGAACAATTTCAATTGGTGTCAGACAATCCAGCAGTTGAAATCCAGCCAACAACACAGGGGGAACAAAGAACAAATCCCATTGGACTTGATCTCCGGTGGAACAGAAATCATCCACCCGAGCAAGTCATAGGTAACTTTGAATCCCCTGTTCGCACACGAGGCCATCTATCTCATGATCATTTTGATGCTGCATTTCTATCACATATAGAACCTAAGCAGATAGATGAGGCCTTAGCTGACCCAAGCTGGATAGACGCTATGCAAGAAGAGCTAAATCAGTTTGAACGTAATAAAGTATGGCAACTTGTACCTAGACCTAAGAATCATTCAGTTATAGGAACTCGATGGGTCTTTAGAAATAAACTGAATGAAGATGGCGTAGTGACTAGAAACAAAGCTAGGTTGGTAGCACAAGGTTTTTGACAAATGGAAGGTATAGACTTTGACGAGACCTTTGCACCAGTAGCAAGATTAGGGGCCATACGCATGCTCCTTGCATATGCTGCATATAAAGACTTCAAAGTCTTTCAGATGGATGTCAAGAGTGCCTTTCTAAATGGCGTCTTGACAGAGAAAGTGTATGTTGCACAACCTCCTGGCTTCATAGATCATACAAATCCAGATTTTGTTTACAAACTGGACAAGGCTCTATACGGGTTGAAGCAAACACCCAGAGCCTGGTGTGACACACTCACCAAATTCCTACTTGAGCATCAATTCACGATAGGCACAGTAGATAAGACACTGTTTAAATTTGTTAAAGATAACCATATTCTGTTAGTTCAGATTTATGTTGATGACATTATCTTTGGGTCAACTAACCCCAAGCTGTGCAAGAAATTTTCCAAGTTGATGCAGGACAAGTTCGAATGAGCATGATGGGGGAGCTGACGTTCTTTCTGGGCTTGCAAGTTCGCCAGTTGGAGAATGAAATATTCATCAACCAAGAGAAATATACAAAAGAACTGCAATTTTCCAAGTTGATGCAGGACAAGTTCGAATGAGCATGATGGGGGAGCTGACGTTCTTTCTGGGCTTGCAAGTTCGCCAGTTGGAGAATGAAATATTCATCAACCAAGAGAAATATACAAAAGAACTGCTGAAGAAATTTGGAATGGAAAATAGTTCAGCAGCAGCGACTCCCATGAGCTCCACAATCAAACTCGACAAAGATGAAGCTGGAAATGCCATCGAGGTATCAATGTATCGTGGTATTATAGGCTCTTTGCTATATTTGACTGCTAGCAGACCAGACATCATGTTTGCTGTCTGTATGTGTGCTAGATTCCAAGCGCCAAAGCAATCGCATTACATTGCTGTAAAGAGAATATTAAAATATTTGAAGGGTACTTCCAACGTGGGTCTTTGGTATCCCAAAGACTCCGGCTTTCAACTAATTTGGTACAGTGATGCAGATTACGCAGGTTGTAGGATTGATCGCAAGAGCACAAGTGGAACGTGTCAATTCTTAGGAATAGACTGATCTCCTGGTTCAGTAAGAAGCAGACGTCAATTGCCACGTCAACATCCAAAGCAGAGTATCTTGCTGCTGGCAGTTGTTGCGCTCAGATCCTCTGGATTCAACATCAATTAAAGGATTATGGCATTGATGCTTCCGAAGCTCCTATTTTCTGCGAAAACACCAGTGCAATAGCGATTACCCAGAACCCTGTGCTGCATTCAAGGACCAAACACATCGACATCAGACATCACTTTATAAGGGACCACGTGCTAAATAAGGACGTCCGGTTGGAGTACTTGTCGACAGAGCAACAAGTTGCTGACATCTTCACCAAACCTCTACCAGACGCTAAGTTCTCTTATTTTAGAAATATTTTAGGTCTCCTTGAATTGCCTTGATTGTATGTGCACTAACAGTTGCAGGTTGTTAGCCATCACTTAACTCAGTTTCAAGTCATGTGTTCAGGGGGAACAGTAGACAACCAGCTGAGAGAAGCATTTGTATTGGGAGTATACCAGACGCAGAGTATACCAGTCGAGGTAAGTACCAGTCGCAGGGGGAACCAAGATCTGGATTGTTAAGTGTGACGTCGTCTGAATATGTTGCGTCTGGACACTCAGATGTTGCATATATACAGTCGATACTTATTTGTGACCAGATCTTGCCTATCTTGCGACACATTAAAAACCAGCTGCAAGGTTATTAAACCAGATGCAGCAGTTGTGACTAAATATTTTTGGCGCGCGTTCTCTACGATTAAAATATTTCTTTTGAAAATATCCTTTGGAAACATTCTGTTTGATTAAATCTGTTTGAAAAATCTTTTACTCTGTACGATTAAAATATTTTGAAAAATATATTTTTAAATCATTTCCAAAATAGTACGCGCCGCTGGATGATTGACACGTGTCTTTGTCATCATTCCAAAAGTCACATCTACACCATTCCCTAGTTTGTAACTTTTCATATTCCTTATATGTTACGGTGTTTACTGCTCATCTTCACTCTTACCTTGCAAACATAACTTTCTCGTACTATTGCTCTCTTGCTCTCTTTGCGTGTTTTCTTTGCAGAAGCCCTACTCGCAAATCTTTTTGCTCTCAATCTAAATCGTAATGGCATCTTCGTTGATCAGCAACAGCCACCACATTGATTTCGACACGGTTTTCGGGATGGAGGATACTGATTTGGTTCAAATGTTTGAATCGCTCATAGCGACGGATTGAAAATTTTTCTGGGATGTCCCGCCGTGTTCAATGAAGCCGCACTGGCAGAGTTCTTCGCAAATAGTTCAGTTAGAGAAGATGGGTTGATGGTCAGTACTGTGAATGGGGTTACAGTGGAGATTTCTGAGGAAGTTTTTGCCGCAACGTTTGAACTACCAGTAGAGGGGCTGACAGATTTATCAGACGTGCCCAAGAATCTGGTGTTCGATGCACGCGGTCTCTTCTCGGGTCATTTGATTCTGTGACCCGTGATAGATTTATGCTGATGACATCTATCACGTTTGACGTGAAATAAACTGGAGCAATCTTTTATTTGGTGTTCTAAGGGAGATGGTAACCCCTGGTTCGCGGCAGGCGAAGGGTTACGCAATTCAGATTTGTGTACTGTTGAGGAATGTGCCCGGATTGGAGCTGGATGAATCAAAAACATTTCCCATTCACAGAGTGTTGAATGAGAAATCTGTGCACCGATATGTTGTCATTAATGACAAACTTGGAGGAGAAGAGGTTATGGATGCACCAAAGGTCAAGCGTACCCCTGCGAAGAAGAAGGGTGTAACAAAGAAGCGACCAGCGGCTGGTGATGCTGAGGTGGCCCAAATTGTCAAGAAGAAGAGGACCACCAAGGGCAAGACAGTTGCCGCTAAAAGATTGCCGGTTGAAGAACCAGTTGGTGTTAGCACTACGTCTGAACAACCAGTCGCAGAGGTTGCGACTGGTGAACGAGAACCAGTTGGGGGATTAAGAATTGCATCAATTACTGAGGCTACGACTGGGGATGCAGACGCAGCTATTGAACAAGTCCTTGCTCAACTGGACTTAGTCATTAAGGATTCAGATGTTGAAAGAGACGATAGGATTGAAACTTGGTTTGATAGGGCTTTCGATGAAGAATTTGCGACTGCGGATAAAGAGAACCAAGATTCCGAGGATGAAATAGATTTTGATGTAGACAATCAGGAGCTGCCAGTGTTTGATGAGACAAGGACAGTACCAGAAGCTGGTGGCAGCAAAAGTTTTGGTGATGATAAGGCTGGTGAAAAAGCAATTGGAAGCACGCACAGTACTGAGGAGCACATGTCCATTGACGATCTATTGATGCAAATCTCTGAGGACATGATGTTGCCGTCTGTGACTGCCGCCAAGATTACTAAGATACGGCTTGGTGAATCTATAAACATTCATGAGGTTCAAGAACGCGATCTGTATTATGCCAGTCTTCCCCGCATTTCAATATACATGATAAAGGGAAAGAAATACTGGAAGAAGATGAGCCTGTTAGAGGGAATCCAGCAAGGGAAACGGTGGAGTTGATCTGTGGAGATGTGGATTTTCTCATTCAGTTGCGAGATCGGATTATGAAAGACGTCGTGGAATTCTTTCATTCTTTTTCTTTAAATAAGTTATCTGATCTTGACAGTTTGAAGGTTCTGAAAGAGAAGGAGAAATTAATGTTGGAATGGGCGGAAACCGATTCAGTGGAAATGGCTGTAAGGAGGAGAGTCTATATTCTTGCCAAATATAGGGAGCTGCTGCTTAGGAAGTTCTTTGAATCTCATCGAAAATACCTTGTTCCTGGGCAGCCGTGGACAGCAACAGCATCTCAAATAATTGATCTTTTGTCTGCTGCCCACTCGAAATCTCTAGAAGTTCTCCTAACACAACAAAAAGAACATGGACTACTTATGGAGCAATCCTGTTCCTCTATCTTCTTTGATGATTCTGTTGGAAGTGGTGCTGTCCTCGCACAATTCTTCTCTTTGTCCAAGTACACCTGTTGGATAAGGCCCATGGTACAAATCGATGGTGTGTGGACACCCATTCAGGGTCCTGACTTTTGGAGAAGTAGCTGCAAACTCTCATTGTTGGTAAATAAGAGACAAGTGCCAGAAAGCGTGGTTGATACAGATTTTGTGCCACATGGTTTCTTTATTGAGCCAGTCCAGTATTGGGGAGCAGCCCCATCATTGATTAAGACTTGGGCGTGGCGCAATGTTTGTACAGAGATTATCCTCTACAGTATGTTTGGTTGTTTACGGCCGGTTTGCCGAGAGATAGTTGTGTATAATTTAGGTGTTGAGAGAATTCCAGACTACCTTCTTAGTGCTTTTGAGAAGGGCGTATGTACAGATACATTTGTTGGATATTTCAGTAGTTCTAGTGTACAGACAGACTCAGAGATTGAGCTAAGCTCTTCAGATGGTGCTACAGTTTATCGTTCTCCCTCACCAATTTTGCAAGAGACTGATTCTTTTGAAGAAAATTTACAGTTTGCCTTAGGACCAGTTGTTTCTACTAATGCACTGGAGGAGAAATTGTATTATGTTGAGAGTCCAGAGTCTCCTCCACCTATTCCTCAGCGCCAAGAGTCTTCTAGTTCGACCAGTGATTCTCAAATGAATTTTGATTCCAATGATATTCCCCTGGATGACACTACGGAGGCTCAGACTTCACTCCCAGCTGCTCCTGTTGATCTTTCTCCTCTTCTGGATGATCTGAAGACTTCTCTATCACAGTGTGTGGATACTGCTCATAGTGATATTTTATCTAGACTCCGCACTGTTGAGCAAGGTCTTCAAACCACTCTGGGATTTCAAAATGACTACTTCCGAAATCTGATCCAGGGTGCTCGACAAGAAGGCAAAAATAACGATGATCTTCAGATACTTCGGCTCAACTAATTGAAGAAAAATGTTATGACCCAAGGTGTCACTGTTGATACCGCTTCACTGGAAATCAGGAAGGCGATCAACGCAGTCGATCAATTCTTTTATTGGACGGGCAGGTTGCTGCTATAAGAAGTGAACATTTAGAATTCCAAGCAAAAATATCAGCAGATCTTCTAAGCCTCTCCACCCAAATTGGCGATCTCGTCGACTACATTCGTAGCGGTGATGCCAAAAAGGGGGAAGGAAGCAGCAGCCGCCGCCCTCTACCTACTCCTGTTCATCATAGTGAAGGAACTGGTGATGCTGTGAGATTAACGGAGCCTACACAGGCAGATATTGACAATGCAAACAGAGCAATTCTGGAGAGAATGAGGAATGAGGATTCTTTGCGTGCTGAAAGAGAAAGAGACAGGGCGAGGAGAGAAAGAAGGCTGAGTAGGAGTGGAGCATATAAGAGGAGAAGAGGTTATTAGTCAAGATAGAACTTGTACAAATCTTTTGTACTTGTACTTAATATTCAATCAATGGAATTCTTGCGTTCTAGCAGTCTGTTGTGCAATTTATTTTTTCTTATTTATTTATCTCGGCTGCTAGGTTTGTCATCACCAAAAAGGGGGAAATTGTTAGGATAAAATTTATTATTTTTGGTGATAACAAAATAAGTCAAGAAATACAGACGTTGATAACAGTAAGAAAGGATCCAGACGACAGGGTTTTTGGTGATATCCAGACGCTAACTACAGTACTCTTGGAATCAGTCACAAGATAGTATTGATAATCCAGACGCAATATATAGTAAACCAGACGCTAGCTACAATACTCTTGGAATCAGTCACAGGATAGTATTGATAATCCATACGCAAGATATAGTAATCCAGACGCAAGCTACAGTAAATAAGTTTAACTAGTCGTTGGGTAATCCAGACGCAGTTACGTGGCTTTATCAGTTGATGGTTTGTAGAACCAGACGAGAGATACAGTGTTATATTTAACCAGTCGAGAGTTTTTAGCAAAACGATGTCGTATGGATAAGTTAAAATGTCGGCGTTTTAACTAACTAGTCGTTGGATTTAATAAAGAACCAGTCGCTGGA
>KV013444.1:225474-236793 GCA_001598015.1 Dorcoceras hygrometricum
TGTTCCTAGTCGATTGGGCCGTCAAAATGAGGATAAGGCCACCTGAGTTCGAGACTAGTATCTGCGATGCGAATTACCATGTTTCATTGGTAGGGAACATTTTGATGTTCTGAGCATGCAGATAGATAGTGACCTGGTGATCTGTCGAACTACCCTCCTTCGGACTTTCCAAGTGGTTACCATTTGTCGAGTGGATAAGTCCGAGGTCTTGGTTGTACTGATTAGTCCTCACGACTCGAAACGTCATTGAGACTCTACATGATAGGCGTCTCACTTTGACCCGTTTGCCGACTCACTTGGGGTCATAAGGCGTCGGGATTGGGTGAGACCCCGATGCATGTAGGAGTCGATGCATCGTTGTCGAGGATTCACCGCTCGCAGACATGCGTGGATATCCTATGATATCTGAGGGGATAATAGTGTATAAATCTCTGGCCAGAGTACTAGAAGTGTTTTAGGTAAATGTGTTTACCTAGTTACACTCGTGAAGTCACTATTCGATCTCCAAGATGTATGCATAGCTATCGGATCTATAGCGACTCTCGATTTACCAATGGTCGTTGATCTGATCGGGATATATGGATTGAAAGGACCGTACTGTACGCTAACCACGACCAACTGGTTCTTGCAGGCACTATCAGTGATACCTAGGGGATCATGCGGCGATATTGCTAGACGCTTTACCATGATCCGATGGGCAAGTCCGGAATTGTGATTCCGGAGCCGCAATGGTTGTGGGCCCACGGCTAGCTGTATCCCTGAACCATTGAGGGTCACACAAGTACTGGATTCGAAATTCCCACACGAATACTCAGCTCAATGTGTTGAGCATACGAAGAGGATTTTTGGAGTGCGACTTCCTAAAAGGTCAATAGATGTCAAATCGTGATTTGCCGATGTTGAGGGGCAAAACGGTCATTTTGCACTGGGGTTCTGAAAAATGGTTTTTCAGATCATAGTGTTCAGTTTTGGAAACTGAGTCGATCGGTCAAGATCTGATCGGCGATCGGGGTTACGATGAAGTCTCGGTGATGGGGATGAACTGAATGTTCATCCGTTGGACCCTGGCCCGTTGGGCCTGTCCAAGTCCAACACTTAGTCTATTTAATATAGACTTGTTTAGACTTAATCACAACACTTGACACACTTAAGCAAACCCTAACCCTAAGCACCCTTGGCCGCCGCCCCCTCTCTTCATCTACCTCACGCCGCCGCCGTGAGCCGCCCTCCGCCGCCGCCGCCACCGCCGTGAGCCAGACTTGTTCCGGCTAGTTTTTCGAGGAGAATTCGTTAGCGATAAAATCCTTCAGCCTTCTAGTGCAGGATGATTGGAGGGAGATCGATTCTGGTCGTGGACCTGATTGACGGATCTACCGCCACCTACCGTGAAGAGCCGGCGTTCTTGTAATTCCGGTTGGAGCCAGGCACAAGTGCCAGCAAGGTATTCCTTAAAACACCCTATGAATGTCATAGAACTTGAATTGTTCATTGTATTGATCGTCTCCCGGCACTTGTAATTTGTTCTTCCGCTGCCCGGCCGGGGGGCGCGATCCGGATCCCAGCACCCAATTCCACTGAGACACCTCCAAACTCTGTAGCAATCCACTAGGTGTCATTCTCTCAGCCTTGACCTGCTGAAAATTCAGACATCTAGCAACAAAACTAGAGATGTCGCTCTTCATGCCTTCCCACCAGTAGTGAGACTTCAAGTCATGGTACATCTTTCTCTCGCCCGGATGCACACTGTACTGACTACAATGCGCTTCCTTCAGAAGCGTCTCCTTCAAATCAATCAGGTTCGGAACCACAAATCTTCCTCTAAATCTCAGACATCCATCAGAAGTAATAGAGAAATCATCAGACTGACCACTTCGGGCTTTAATCTTCAACTCATGAATATATGGATCAGTCCTCTGCGCCTCCCTGATGTCATTCACAATCTGTGGTTCTACCTGAATCGAAGAAACCATGAAGTACTGATCACCCGGCTGGAATCGCCAACCAGAAGTACTCAACTGCTCGTAGACTCTCGAGACACTCAAAAACGAAAGCATCGTAGGCTGGGTCTTCCTACAAAGCATCTGCTACTGAGTTCATCCACCCAGGCTGATACTGAATCTCACAGTTAAAGTCCTTGAGCAATTCCATCCATCGTCGCCGCCTCATATTCAGATCAGACTGCGTGAAGATATATTTCAGGCACTTGTGGTCGATGTACACCACAAACTCTTCACCATACAGATAGTGACGCCAAATCTTCAAGGCAAACACTATCGCAGCCAATTCCAGATCATGAACGGGGTACCTCGTCTCGTGAAGCTTCAATTGTCGAGACGCATACGCAATCACGTACCCGTTCTACATCAGAACACATCCCAAACCGCTCAGAGAAGCATCGGAACACACAAAGAATCCTCCAGATCGAGATGGTAGAGCCAACACATGATCAGTAGTCAACTTCTCCTTCAACGTCTGAAAACTAAATTCGCACTCGTCAGTCCAAACAAACTTCCGATCCTTCTGGGTCACTGAGTCATCGGCCTGGCTATCGAAGAGAACTTCTCGATAAAACGCCTTTAATAGCCAGCTAAGCCCAAGAAGCTATGGATCTCGGAAACATTCCTAGGTCTCTCCCAGTTAAGAACCGCTTTGACCTTACTCGGATCCACCGAAATCCCTTGCGCTGAAATCACATGACCCAAAATGATAATTCTATCCAACCAAAATTCGCACTTGCTGAACTTGGCGTACAACTGCGAGTCTCTCAATCTCTGCAACACCAATCTCAGATGCTCCTTATGCTCTCTCAAACTCTTCGAATAAACTAAGATGTCATCTATGAAGACAATCACGAACCGATCGACGTAATCACTAAAGACGTGATTCATCAAATCCATGAAAACAGCTGGGGCATTCGTCAACCCAAACGGCATCACAAGAAACTCATAATGCCCATATCTCGTCCGGAAAGCTGTCTTCACCACGTCAGCGTCTCTAATCCGCAACTGGTGATAACCAGAGTGCAAATCAATCTTCGAGTACACCACCGATCCTTGAAACTGATCGAACAAGTCATCAATCCTCGGCAAAGGATACTTGTTCTTCACCGTCGCTTTGTTCAACTGTCTAAAATCAACACACATCCTCATAGACCCATCTTTCTTCTTCACGAAGAGAATCGGAGCTCCCCAAGGCGACATACTTGGTCTGATGAAGCCTTTCTCCAGAAGTTGTCTCAACTGTTCCTTGAGTTCCTTCAACTCTGCTGGCGCCAACCGATACGGAGCTCTAGAAATTGGGGTTGTACCAGGAACCAACTCGATACTGAAGTCGATCTCACGTCTCGGAGGGAATCCAGGAATCTCCTCTAGAAACACGTCGAGAAACTCTCGGACAATCGGAATATCGCTCAACTCCAATCGAGGCTCTTGGGAAACATCAAGCGCATAGATCATGAATCCAGCATTATCCAGCGATAGCAGGCTAAACATCTCCAAGACAGATACCAGTGGAATCTTCGAGGGTGAATCAGCACCGTAGAAATCCCACTTCTCACCCGAGTCAGGGTGAAATCTCACCACACCATGGAAGCAATCAACAGTAGCCTTATAGCTAGACAATACATCCATCCCTAAGATGCAATCAAAATCCCTCATCTCCAAGACAATCAGGTTTGCCACTAACACGTTCTGATCAAATCGAATCACGAAATCCACAATAACTTCCCCCGACATCAACCACACACCAGCAGGAGTAGACACAGACACAACATCACACAGTGGGGTAACTCTCAACCCACACTCAAGCACAAACCATGCAGAAACAAAGGTGTGTGACGCTCCTATATCAAATAAAACTCTCACAGGAAAATCAAAGATAGAACATGTACCTGCGATCATCATACCAGGCGTCTCCTCGGCCTGCTCTCTCGTCAAGGCATTCGCCTGGGCCTGCTGGGGTATCTAAAACTGAGGTCTCGAAGGTCCCCCAAACCTAGACGGTTCATGGGATAGATATCCAGATCGCTGGGTCGGAACAGGAAACTGCGGTGTCTGCGAAGAACTGCCAGCCGAACCCTGGCTGCGAAGGAACCGAAGACGTCCCCTCAACAAAGGACACACTCTAACAAAATGTCCAGGCTGTCCACAGTTACGGCAAGACCCTTGAACTCCTTGACACTGCGAAGTCGGATGCTTCCCTTCGCACTGTCCACAAGACATACCGCCAGAACCACTGCTACCAGAACTCACGGACCTAGAGGAACTCGAATTCGTCTTCTTCTTAAACTATTTCCCCCAAGGTCTAAACTGTTGGCGATTCGACTGCTGCGACCCTTGAGGAGACTGGAACGACTGCGACACGTTCTGCACTGGCTGAAAAACACGTCCAGTCTTCGGCTGAATCGGAGCATCCGCCTCCAACAAACTCTCCTAAATGTCAACCGCTCGATTCACAGCGTCAGCGTAAGTCGCCGGGGATCCAGACAACACCATCCGGAACAGATAAGGTCTCAGTACCTTCATGAACTTGTTCCTCTTGGTCCTCTCCTGATTAGCCACGTGGGGAACATACATTAGAACTGTCTGGCATACTCGGCCACCTTCATATTCCCTTGCTTCAAGTTGTCGAACTCTCGCTCACGAGGGGTATACTCCTGTCGGAACGCTGCACAGAAGCTCTCCCAGGTGATCACAGCCCCACTCTCAGAAGGATACAGGAAGTAACCTCTCCACCAGCGCTGTGCGTTATCCCTCAATTGCAACACCGCCAACTTTAATCTCTTCTCAGGAGTGTACTCCAAAGTATCAAATAGCTCATCCATCTGCACTAGCCAACTCTCGGCCAACGCACCACCCTCAGCAGCAGCAAAAGTCGGAGGATTCGTCCGCTGGAACCTAGATAAGACTAGCTCCATCTCGCCTATCTGCCTCGTCACATCCTCTACCTGCTGAGGACCCTCATCACTATCTGAAGCCCTAGACCCCTCGACGGAACGTCTTGTAGCCTATCTCTACCTCTCCTCGACGGCATCTCTACAAGACACTCAAGGTAAGGCTGACAGCAGATATCAAAGAGACAGATAATAATAACATAAGCCACAGATCAATCAAAAATCAAATCAAAACTCTGTGCCTAGACTCGATTGTAATCAAAGGAAATCGGGCTTATCCCAGTTTAAGCTCTGATACCAAAAATGTCAGGCCCCGTGCTAATCACTCAAGATTACAGCAAAATTAATCACATAATCACGGAAGCGTAAAATCGGGCATAAAATTTTTTTCGAAATAAAATGGGCCTGAACTCAAAACATACATTCAAAATATCAATACTCAAAATATGAGTTAACTCAAACTCATACAATACAGGTAACAATCAATACTCATATCATAACAGATCCCCAATACATAAAAACACAGGGCATCCCCCGGTTCGATATATATCATAATATAAACTGGGACTCAATGAAATGGGGACCGACCAACTGAACCTCCTCGCTGTCTAGCTTGGTTACCTGAAGGTCCTGCAAATGGGTAACGCAGACCCAAACAACAACACAAAATCAGGACAAAAAATACGAGGTCAAGCCTCAGTACGAAGAGCCATCAAACAGCTAAACATGCAACATGCTAAAAAAATAAATGCTATGAAATGCATGAGGGCTATCAAGGATCGGATAGCTAGACCAGTGTATCGACTGGAAAATCATCTCAAATCAGCCTCTATACCCGCACAGTGTATCAACCGGGGAAATCATCGGTCCGTGATCATCAGGGCCCGTCTGCCCATCACAACTCGGTGGTATTCTGCACCACTCCGATGATAGCGTTGGATAATGCAGGCACGACAAATCAGTCTGCCGGTCACAACGTGGCTCTCAATCAGGCCATCAATCAATCTGTCAATCAGGCTCAAGATGTATGCATGAATGCCATTCAATAATCAATACTCAATGCATACAAGTCAATAATATGTGATACAGAGCATCAATAATCACATAAAACACATCCTGTTCACGCAAATACAGCCAACAAAATCAATCAGATTTCACAGCCTGAATTATACGCATGTTCATGCATCAAAGCTGTCCAGAGTTGCTCAACTTCGTACCTTAGTAGCTTAAAACTACCTCACAGATTTCAACAGGAACGGCTAACTCCAACATGCGTAAATTCAGATTTCTCCAAGCACAGCAGAACACAACCTACATAACCAGCTTTATCCTGGCTTCGGCGCTCACGGCAGAAATCTTCCTGGAAGCTGAAATCTGCTAAAGCATCGCATAACTCAAATCAATTCCAGTCCAGGTCTGAACTTTTAAACATCCTACCCACAGCTTTTAACTCAAACAGGTTCTACAAGTCTACGCAGGTATTAAAAACAAGGGAAAAGCTCAAAACCGAGAAAAACTCTTACCCAGAAGTTCGAAACTAGCGGAAGAACAAACAGATCAGATTCTCATAAATCTTCGAACGAGAATCAACTTTGCGCTTTCTTCCTCAAGTCGTTCCACAGCCTAAAAAGGGAAAGAGCTAAACGAGGGGAGATCAGCGCCACCAAGTTCATCCAAAACAAAGGCTGGAATCTAGAGAAATCAAGGGAAGAAAAGTTCAGGTGAACAGTAGCTAAAACGAGGGTTTCAAGAATATCGGGCTCTAAAAAAATGTTCTAAGTGTTGTCCAACACTTATATTTAGTTCCCCAATTTAAACGCTACTGGACAAGCCAATCATTAACAAAAACAGATTACTGCATCAATATTTATCGCAAGACAGATCCCTCACATCAGCGCTTAAACGCCCATCAGATTCCAGCGTTAACTCTAAACGCTCGCGCAATAATCTAAACGACATTGTATCCGGGGTTCCCTCTAAGAAAGAAAAACGACGCCGTCTCCGAGACATCTGAAAGAGTCCAGCGATAACATACAGCAGATCCCTCCGATTGCACAAGCCAAAACACGCTAAGCGTTACTAGCCAAAAACGACGACGCACCGCTGAAACAAAATTAGCGCTCACGCTAAATCAGATCTCTATACGCGAACTACCGCCCGTGTTCAACAAACTAAAGCAGATCTCTCAAGTGAACGCGCTAATGCACCAACAGTCAACCCCTCAGTTGACCAACACGTGTCCTCCTCTCGATAATCCTCACGTGCACGCGCTAAGCCATCAGATCCCTCTTGCTAACGAGACATCGGAACTAAGCTAAACGATGGCGTATAGCTTCCAGCGCTACACTCTACTACCATATTTCACAAAATGACAGCTCTTCACTTTCCACGCCACAATCAACCAGCAGACGTCACCCGATACTTCCACGAGCAGATTTCACTCAACAGACCTCTCCGCTTGAGTTAAAATCGAGCGTTAACATCTGAATATTGCTGGAATTCAGATTTCTATCGAAAATCCACCAATTCAACTCCTAATTCTACACGGATTTCACCCGATAAATCATGCGACTAGAAATCTGAAATGTTCTACGAGAGATCTGAAATTCTCAAATCAGATTTCACCAAAATCACAAATCTGAAAATTCAAAAATTCTAAATTCGAATTTCTCAATCCTCACACGCAGGATTCAGCAAGGCCTTGCATCCGGTTTGCGATATCCAAACTGGTTCCAGCTGGTTGTTGAAACCAGCTTGATATATAGCAAGCGCTCAATATGCTGATTCCAGCTGAATGCCGAAACCAGCTCGACACAAAGCCGAACGATCTGGTTAACTTAACTTGAGATGCAATAGCTCAGTGTTCTTGGATACTTGTGCACCTAGATACATTGAGTAATGAATATAAATCATACAGAAATAACTCAAACTGCACTCTCAAGTTCGAAAGCTCGATTAAATAGTTTTATGCGTTTGATAAATATGCAATGCGTGAACATGCAAATACTGAAAGTCGTAAAGAAAATACGCTGATTTGTTTATGGAAGTTCGGAGCTCAATCTCCTACATATCCCCTTCTTCTGCAATGGGAAGAATCCACTAGAAGACTTTGATTACAACGCCCCCCCACAACGCACTCCTACGACCCGCAGCCGCAAGAACACCTAGCCACACCACTGCACACAAGCCCACAAGCTGCGTGTGTCTAACTCACTTCTTTTACGCCTCAATGAGAAAGGCTACACACACTTCTTTAACGTATCAGTGCGAAAGACAACTAGACTTGTTTAACGTCTCTGTCCAAAGACTACAATGGAGAGTATTGAATCACATTCATTTTGATCTCTCGCTCAACTCTCGAATGTGAGTTTATGTGTGTGTGTGATATTTACAGTGTTAGCACAGTCTCTCAATAATTAAATCTCTCACACCCTGGGAAGTGCTCCTAGTTCGAGCTGGTTTTTATCGTTGTCTTCCCGGTTCAATGTTGTGAGTTTCTTGATTTTCTGTTTGGGCTTCGCACAACTATACTCTCTCTGTTTTGTGCATATCTTCTTATGTTCCATTGCGCCTGTTTATAAAGACTCTGCCTGGATATATCCGATGGACACAAAGTTGTAACCGTTCTGAAAACTCTTCTGACGCATATGTACTTTGTGTCCTTTGGCTTTTAATGCGTTGCAGGCTTTATTGACTTTAAGATCCTTTTCACTAATTGCGTCGCAGCCTTTGCTGAATTTTAGCTCTGCGAATCTGTACTGATTTGAACAGGACGAAGCAAATCTTTGAACAACATTAATTCAATCTTCACAAATATTTGTGTTCAAACTGCTTTGCTTTGAGCTGGTCTCTGTACTCTGAGCTGGTAGCTGAACTCTGGGCTGGTCACTCAACTAATCTTACCCAGCTGGTCTATACCAGCTAGTTGCTGAAGCTGGTTCTGTTCGCTTCTTATCTGCTCTTGACCTGCTCAAGCTGGTGAACCAGCTTGGATATCCTCTGCAATCTGGTTGTCCTTTGCTGGATCAGCTCGGGCGTCCCCTCACTGTACCAGCTAAGTTGTCCAATGCTAGACCAGCTTGAGCATCCCCTTACTGTTCTAGCTTGGATATCCTCTACTGTACCATCTCGCTGCTGAGCTGCTACATTTCTCTTCATCCAGCTTGCAGGTTTCGGGATGAGCTTGCATGTTTTCGCCCGAGACCGGTGCTACTCCTTCTGAAACGGTCCAACGAGCAAGACTCACCACTACGTCGTGACCTAAGCCGCTTTTCGGCCAAATTCCTTCGATTAGCCTCCGAAATCACATTTTTATGTTTCAGCTCAACCTGCGCACTTAATTTAAATTGTTAGTACAATAGTAACAGATTTTGTGTGAACCAAAACTTAGATCCTGATCTGTAAAAATAGATCCAACAATCTCCCCCTTTTTGATTTACAGAAAATCTGGATAACATATGTAGGTATGTTTATGCTTGAAATTATTTCTCCCTCTTTTTGTGGGAATCAAAAAGGGTTTGAAATCTTGTCTCCCCCTTAATATTTAAAACAAAGCTCCCCCTCAACAGAGCATGGGGTAATTTTATTTTCGAAATAAAAGCATTATGCTCGGGAAGACAGTTTGTTCGAAAACAATATGTATGCATGAGATTTTGAAAACTCTATGCTACTCAAAAATTCTCATTAATTAGGACCAGAGGAGCAATATAAGATTCCATTTCTCCTTAAGGCCTAGCCTCGCCCAGCCCTAGAGATCTTGGCTTCCACAGACCTCGTGCAATCTGTCAGCTCGTCGGAAGAGATGTTGCCTCTCTTTCCTTTCTAGAAATTGCTCTGCAATTCAATAGACATTCCTCCCCCTATCCATATCCAATGAGTTTTGAAAACCTTAAAATTTTATAGCATAGACAGGCTTTCGAACGGATAGAAGAGCGTATTTTAATAAATTGTTTAAAAACATTTTTCGAAGAAAATGCACTATTCAAGAACAACCCGCTCTGATACCACTTGTCAGGAATCAATTTAACCCTCTATATACTTGTTATTTTGACAATAATCGGCACTTCCACTTGCCAGGAATCGATTTAACCCTCTATATACTTGTGAATCTTAAATCTCTCGCTCAAAGTTTATCTTTCATATTCAAAAGCTCTCAACGTCTGTGACACTTCAAGCATAAAATATTTAATCCCAGCTGTCAAAATATCGAAGAACATTCCAGTGCTCTTTAGTGTTTTATCTTTGAGATAATTACAACACTCAAACTATTTTATTCATTGCATTTTTAGATTGAGTCTGTAACGAACTTGCTGTTCCAAGCAGTCCGAAAAATCAAAGTTGGAGAGAGGATCGGTGACTGGGTGTAGACAGAAGCCGTGTGCATCAAATTCTTCTAGTGGAACCTTCCTGCAAGGGAAGAAGGGGAGACATAGGATTTGATATCCGAACTTCTAGAAACAAATCTCTGATCCCTATACCTTTACTTATCGCATTTATTTACTTATATCGTTCATTGGTTAATCGACTTATTTCCGCACACTTTCTGTTAGTCGAGAGATCAGATCTGAAACTGAGATACCTCAGATTTGGTAACACAAATTTGAGTTAAGCAAGCCACTTGTAAAACTATTTTTAAAAGGTTTCAAAAATTTAAAATACCACATTCATGTGATTCCTGGAATTGTATAAGATTAATTTGGTTGGAATTAATAGGTTTTTAGAGATTTCTGGTGGTTTAGATCTCTGTTTGTAAGTTTGGTTGGCATTTTCGGGTCAGATTTCGCATTTTAAGCAATTCTGGGAGTTTTCGTAATTTGGTATTTTTGGGTAAAAGCGGGTTTCTGATGAAAGCTGGTTGAATAGTGAAAACCAGTCGCAACGTGTTTTGGTAACGCAGGATTATGAAACGCCGTCGTTTGGAGAGATCTGGTAGCGCTTGTAATATCAGCTGTTGCCTTAGCGTGAATTTGTATCGGGTTGGATACGGTGTCGTTTGAATAAGTTGGAGCGACGTCGTTTTGGTGTAGCGCTAGTGTGAGATCTGGTCGCGTGTGTGTGCCTGTTGGTTGTGTTAGAGTAGATGCCCAACTAGCCAACTTGTGGCGTGTGGGTTTATAGACTCTTGTATATGACAATCTTTATATATGATATTCGCATTTGTTTATGGCATTCTTTACTTTCATTGTGTTGTATGATGATTAACAATTGCGTTGAGTAAAGACCTAGAATGCGCTATAGTGTATGTTAGATGTGATAGTGGGTATGACGGCTGTCATGAAACACATCTAATAGTCACTGTGTATTCTGAATTAGTTCCTAGTCGATTGGGCCGTCAAAATGAGGATAAGGCCGCCCGAGCCTGAGACTAGTATCTGCGATGCAAAGTACCATGTTTCATTGGTAGGGAACATTGTGATGTTCTGAGCATG
>KV013444.1:292252-315013 GCA_001598015.1 Dorcoceras hygrometricum
AGGAAGTATGAGCCAGATCCGTCTCATGTTCTTGGAACTGACGAGGTGGAGCTAGATCAGTCGTTGAGTTATCAAGAATATCCTTTGCAGATCCTTAGTATAAAAGAGAAACAGTTGAGGAATAAGACCATTCCGTTGGTAATGGTGCAGTGGAGCAAACATGGAAGGGAAGAAGCTACGTGGGAGCTGGAAGAAAAGATGCAGCGCGAGTGGCCGCATCTGTTTGAGTAGATGTTGAGCTAAATTTCCAGTAGTTTGTAGCTTTTGGTTGTATTTTTCCCTAGTTGTTGTTGATTGTTTGCTCAGTTATCTTGAATTCTTGGCTTGTGTTAGGCGAGTTTCTGTTTTTGCTTGCTGTTGTTGAGTTGTGTTTCAGAATTGCTGTTTGATTTTGGGGACGAAATCCTTTTTAGTGGGGGAGAAATGTGAGACCTGGAATTGTATAAGATTAATTTTGTTGGAATTAATCAGTTTTTAGAGATTTCAGGTGGTTTAGATTTCTGTTTGTAAGTTTGGTTGGCATTTTCGGGTCAGATTTCGCATTTTAAGAAATTCTAGAAGTTTTCGTAATTTTGGTATTTTTGGGTAAAAGCTGGTTTCTGGTGAAAGCTGGTTGAATAGTGAAAACCAGTCGCAACGTGTTTTGGTAACACAGGATTATGAAACGCCGTCGTTTGGAGAGATCTGGTAGCGCTTGTAATATCAGATGTTGCCTTAGCGTGAATTTGTATCGGGTTGGATACGGTGTCGTTTGAATAAGTTGGAGCGACGTCATTTGGTGTAGCGCTAGTGTTAGATCTGGTCGCGTGTGTGTGCCTGCTGGTTGTTCCGCTGAAGCAGATGTCAACGCGGGTCAACATCCCTGTAGCACGAGGAGGAAACGTCGTCGTTTGGCTAGCGCTAAGGAACCAGTCGATGCGCATATTCGATTTCCAGACGTCAACGCTGGTCAACTCTTCTGTAGCTTGCAGCTGGTTTTGAGAGAGAGTTAGCGACCGGATTTGATGACGTCAGCTGTGCGAAGTCGTTTTGACTAGTTGCAACGCTGCGTTTTATATGTTGCAGCTGGTACAAGCTTTTGGAGGAATTCCCGCGATGTTTAAATCAGTCGTCTGGTTGTCCAGCTTTTGGTTGAGAACCAGTCGTAGGTAGGTCCTACGACGTCGTTTTGTGTGTTTGGGATTATGCTTTGAGGGGTTCGACCAGCCGATGGTTGTTGGTACCTGCTGGTTATGTCGGTGGACTTTTAATCAGATTTCAGCAGCTGTGGGATTTATATATAGGAAGACTTGGTCTTGATTGAGATATCAGATCCCATACTTAGAATATTTTCCCCAACATTCGTTCTCTGTTTCTCGAACCCTAGAGCACTGTTCACCGTAGCTTTTCTCCGGCAATTCCCGTCGTTCTCGGTGGTTGTTTTGCTTGTTCGAGGTAGTGTTGGACTCCTCTCGAGAAGCTCTTCCATCTTATACCAATCTTGGAGGCTGTTGTTAGCTAGAGTGAGGGCGTGAAGTTACTGTCTTGGCCGTGTGTTCGCTGTGAGCAGGTAGCTTCGAATTGTTGTAAGATCTTAGCTTTAGTAAGTTGATTTAAGCTCCTTGTTATGTGGTATTGATGGGATTGATCGCTGGTTGAGTTGTAACTCCCGGCAGTACCTTCTGTGTATTTGAGTCCCGATGGTTTATGCCCCTGTGTGCTTTGATAGGTTGTTGTTCAGCTTTCTAGGGACCTTTGTAGTGGTAATTATTACACAGAAGTATAAGGTACGGATTGGAGCTTGTAATACAGCGATGTTATGGCTTGGATAATTTGTGAGATGGCTATTGCTGGCTGCTGTTTTGTGAGATGACTGTCGGTTATGTGGTGTATACTTGCTGATGTTATCATTGTTTCGCATATGTTTATATGCTTGTTATTTCAGCATGTTGCATACACGCATTTGCATCTCCGTTCAGCTTTTGCAGCCATTGCTTCGTTGTTATTGTTCTGTTTACTTACCATGATGTGAGGGCGAGCGGAAATACCGTACTCTCATCTCCCTGCTGGGATTTGTTAGCCACCATGCGCCGAGTGGTTAACTACCATAGTTCATGGGCGAGGCAACGGCAGGTTGAGTTGTTGATGCGTCTAGTAAGGGTGGGCGAGTAGGGATGAGTGGGTAGCATCCACATGTCCTACATTCACCGTGGCCACATATTCTGTTGCAGATCCCGTTGAGCTGTTGTTTCCTTCCTCATGCATAGCATCTACATTTTATTCATGCTGTTTACTGCTGTTTATAGTTGCTATCCGTACTGGGGTTTGACCCCATGTCCCTATGGGGCTTGGTTGTTTTCCTTGTTGTGTTGTTTTCAGGAAACCCAGGTTTTACAGCTGGTCGTGGTTTTAGCCCAGCTGGTGGTGCCCCAGAAGGTGGTTAGAGTATCCCAGTGGCGTATAGAATATTTATATGTATCAGTATTCTTAGCCAGGGGGATGCCCTGTGCTTCGTTGGTGTATTTGATTGTTGGAGTCTGATACTTGTTTTATGCTATACTGTTATTGTTGTGGTGATTTTCGTAAACTGGGATTCTATTTTGAGTATCGTGTTATTTTAAATTATATTGTTTTAAACTCGTCAGGCCAAAAGCGAAAATTTTATCCGCTTTTTGATGGCTTCCGCATGTGTTTTGGTGTTTTTACTCTGTTTAGAGCACGAGCCCTGACAATTCAACCCCCCCTTCTGGACTCCCAGAGCTGTTTTCGATCCACATTGATCCTATCAATTGGTATCAGAGCAGGCGCATCTCAGTTATTGAACAGTTTGTTGTCTACGCTTTATATAATTCAATATGGCAATCTCTCACAACAAAATTCCTATGTTTTCCAAGGAGGAATATGATGATTGGAAAATACGGATGCAAGCACATCTGGTTGCACAAGATGATGATATGTGGCATGAAGGCCAACACATCATTCACGTTATCTGATGGTGAACTGGAATATGTAGAAAAGAAGAGACATGAGTATACCAACGAGGATACGAAGAAGGAAAACCTGGAAAACATGGCCAGGGATATCCTGTACAAGACGCTGGACAAAAATATGTTCAGAAAAATAAAAACCTGTACTACTGCGAAGGAGATTTGCGAAAAGCTGATTCAGATCTGCGAAGGCAACGATGAAACCAAGGAAAACAAACTAACTGTTGCTCAGCAGAAGTACGCGTCCATAAAGATGAAAGATGGAGAAACCATGGCTGAGTTCGATGAGAGATTCAGTGCTGTGGTAATAGAGCTGACCAGCCTAGGAAAAGAGTATTCCAACAGAGAATTGGCTCCCAAGGTGATGAGAGCGCTACCCAGGGAATGGGATGTTAAGACAATGGCCATGCACGAGCCTAAGGATCTCAACAAGCTCGAACTACATGATCTTTTTGCAAATCTGAAAGAATATGAGTTTGAATTGGAAACCAGATCTGAGGCCCCATCAACTTCACAACCAACCAAGCCCCTTGCTGCAACATCTGAACAGTGTTCTCCAATCATGAGCAAATCTGCAGAACAACTAAGCAATGATGCTATGTCCCTCTTTGTCAAGAAGTTTGGGAAATATCTGAGAAGATCTTCTAACCCTTCTTTTTCATATAATAATGCTAACAAATCTAAAAAGATTTCAACTGATGTGAATTGTTATAACTGTGGTCGTCCAGGGCACTTTGCAGCAGACTACAACAGGCCAAAGAAGGATGAAAGCAAGAAGGATGACCGATCAAAGAAGGATGATAGAAGATCCAATGAAAGAAGGAGAACTAGAGCTGACAAAAGACCAACTAGAAAGAGCTATCGTAAAGCACTTGTTGCAGAGGAGAGCAACAAAAATTAGGCGGATTCAGATTCGGACTCCACATCAAGCAGCTCCTCATCAAGCGATAGTGATCAAGAGGAAACTCACTGTCTAATGGCCAACCAATCTACAGATGAAGAGGTATTCGACTTTTAAAATACTGAATTTACACAGGAAGACCTAATTAACGCACTCAATGAAATGGTCCATGAGTACAAGAAGTGTTCTCAAACATTCGAGGAAATCAAAGCTGAAAACATGGATTTGAAAAATAGCTCAGTAGAACCAAGCACCGTTCAACTTGGTGAAACTGACAGTTTATAAATCGAGTTGAGTAAGCTGAAGACTGAGAATGAATCATTGAGATTAAGATCCTGTGAGCTCGAATCAGAAAACGAAAGGTTAAATTTGGTAATGAGCTCCTGGACACAGTCTTCTGTCTCTCTAAGTAAGTTGCAGGAGACTCAAAAGCCACTTAATGACAAACCTGGCTTAGGTTTCAATACTGGTGAAAGAAGCTCCGGAGAGACCTGTACTCCGTCAAATCTGGTATATGACAAATTCAAAAAGATGAATTTTGTCAAAGCTAGTGTGACACATGATACATGCGAGTCAGTAAGGTATGATGACCAGATCTCGGGGCAACTGAATCAGAAATGGAAAGCTGGTATTGGCTATGTCAGACCCGAGAACTCTAAGTCTAGTTGGCTAAAGAACAGACTTGACAAAGAAAAGGTGAAAGCTGGATCCAAGTCGTTTGTTCAGAACCAACAAAGACGTGGTTCTAAGAAGGTCAAATATGAATGGAGAAACGTTCAGCCCCCAAGAGATCTGAATGGTCAAAATACCAAACCAAAGCTCGACAGATCTCACCATATCTCTGCACACACCCTTATGGACTCTCATACTGGGAAAACTGTAGGTAATTCAAGTATGGGTCCCGAAAGGGGTAATCCGATCTGGAACCAAGTAAAATTGGGTACCAAAATTAGTTTTCGTGGTTGCAGGACAACAGGTACAAGGCTGTAGATGATTCAATTATTTGGTACTTGGATAGTGGCAGTGCAAGACATATGACGGGTAACCCAAAGCTGCTATCAGATGTAACACCTCACAGAGGAGCGAAGATCATTTTTGGTGAAAACTCACATGGTATCTTCCTAGGTTATTCAGCGGTGAGAAAAGCTTATCTAGTTTTCAACAATCGAAGTCTAACTGTTGAAGAATCAGCACACGTTGTCTTTGATGAGACTAGTTTTAGATCCAACTCAGCTGCGAGCCTCAACGATTTATGCACACGACTAGAATCATCCAGCATTGATGACTCAGATGATGACGTGCCACAACAAAGATACTCAACAGAGACACAACCAGAGCTAGACACACCACACAACAATGATCAAGCAGATCTGACAGGTAACCAAGTGGTTGCTGATTTGACTAACGTTCACCGGGGGCAGGATCAGATCTCATCAAGCGTGCCAGCTGCTGGAACCAAAGCAATCAATGCTCAAGATGTTGCACAAACAGATCCCATAGTACATCAATCAACATCTGATGCACAAAATGCGAGCACATCTCAACTGATATCTGGATCAAATATGGAACAAGGATCTTACCAATTGACATCAAACAATCCAGATGTGACCATCCAGCCAAACAAGGAAGCTGAACAGGAATTAAATCCAATCGGATCTGATCTTCGATGGAATAGAAATCATCCACCCGAGTAGGTCATAGGTAACATTAATTCTCTTGTTTGCACACGGAGTCAGCTTATGCATGATCATTTTGATTCAGCTTTCATTTCGCATATAGAACCTAAGCAGATAGATGAAGCCTTAGCAGACCCAAGCTGGGTAGATGCAATGCAAGAAGAACTAAATCCGTTTAAGCGAAATAATGTTTGGCAACTTGTACCTAGACCTTCTAATCATTCAGTGATAGGAACTAGATGGGTCTTTAGGAACAAACTGAATGAAGATGGAGTAGTAACAAGAAACAAAGCTAGACTAGTTGCTCAGGGCTTTAGGCAAATGGAAAGAATAGATTTCGATGAAACTTTTGCTCCTATAGCCCGATTAGAAGCCATCCGCATGTTCTTAACTTATGCTGCATATAAAGACTTTAAGGTTTTTCAAATGGATGTTAAGAGCGCATTTCTTAATTGCATCCTAACTGAGGAAGTGTATGTTGCACAACCTCCTGGCTTCATCAATCATACATATCCAGATTATGTTTATAAATTGGATAAAGCTCTATATGGGTTGAAGCAAGCACCTAGAGCTTGGTATGATACACTATCTAAGTTTCTTATTGAGCATGATTTTACTATAGGCACAGTTGGTAAGACACTATTTAAATTTGTGAAATCTGATCATGTCCTGTTAGTGCAAATTTATGTTGATGATATTATATTTGGGTCAACTAACCCCAAATTGTGCCAAAAGTTCTCTAAGTTGATGCAGGACAAATTCGAGATGAGCATGATGGGAGAGCTCACGTTCTTTCTGGGATTACAAGTGATACAGCTTGACAATGGAATCTTCATCAATCAAGCAAAATATACGAAAGAACTGCTAAAGAAATTTGGCATGGACAATTGCTCAGCAGCAGCGACTCCAATGAGCTCCTCAATCAAGCTAGACAAAGACGAAGCTGGATCTTCCATTGAGGTATCTCTATATCGTGGTATAATAGGCTCCTGATTTACTTAACTGCTAGCAGACCAGACATCATGTTTGCTGTCTGTATGTGTGCTAGATTCCAAGAAAAGCCAAAGAAATCTCATTATATTGCTGTAAATCGTATACTGAAATATCTTAAGGGAACTTCCAATGTGGGTCTTTGGTATCCCAAAGACTCTAGCTTTCAACTAATTGGTTACAGTGATGCAGAATATGCAGGATGTATAGTTGATCGTAGAAGCACGAGTGGTACTTGTCAATTATTGGAAGATCGTCTGATTTCCTGGTTTAGTAAGAAGCAGACATCTATTGCAACGTCCACAGCTGAAGCAGAGTACTTAGCGGCTGGAAGCTGCTGTGCTCAGATCTTATGGATACAAAACCAGCTAAAGGACTACGGCATTGATGCTTCTGAAGCGCCTATTCAACACCAGTGCCATCGCGATTACTCAAAATCCAGTGCTGCATTCTAGAACAAAGCATATCGACATCAGACATCACTTCATAAGAGATCATGTGCTTAAGAAGGACGTCGGGCTTGAGTATGTGTCGACTGATCAGCAAGTAGCTGACATCTTCACAAAGCCTCTACCAGACGCTAAGTTCTCTTATTTCAGAAATATTCTTGGTCTCTTAGAACTGCCTTGATTTTCCCATGTGCTAACAATTGCAGGTTGAACAACTTGTGTTTCTCAGATCTGAGTCTATTGTTCAGGGGGAACGTGGACTTGTCAGATTTGATAACTCTCATACTTGGAAGGACCTCAACTTTAGGGGGAACATCAGATCTGAATTGATAGCATTGAGTCAGTTGAATGCGTGAAATTTGGAACCACTCATATTTGGCGCATATAAAACTGATGCTTATAAGTGGTCAGATCTGGTAGCCTCTGATGAAATATAAATTTTTAAGGCTGTGGTGTAATTTATAGAATGGCGCCTGTTTACCATTTTAACCCCCCCCCCACGCGGTTAAAAATCAAAATGATTTTCAAATCTTGTTAAAAATTATTTCGAAAATATTTCCAAAATCTTTATCGCGCCATCGGATGATTGACATGTGTTGTCATCATATGAAACGTCACATCTACATGGTAACATGAACCGTTTCATTTTCCAATTTACTTTCTCTAGTTATATTACGGTGATTTATTCTCTCTAACCCCTACTTTGCGAAATTTACTACCTTGCTGTCTTGTGATCTTGTTTTTCTTTGCTTACATTTGCATAGAATCTATCGTTCGGTTGTCATCATATGAAACGTCACATCTACATGGTAACATGAACCGTTTTCATTTTTCCAATTTTACTTTCTCTAGTTATATTACGGTGATTTATTCTCTCTAACCCCTACTTTGCGAAATTTACTACCTTGCTGTCTTGTGATCTTGTTTTTCTTTGCTTACATTTGCATAGAATCTATCGTTCGGAATCTTAATCTCTTCTCAACCTATCATAAGTGGCCTCTGCTTTGATCAACAACACCGTGAAAGTTTACTTCGCCTCAGTTCTAGTATGGACCACGAAGGGATGGTCTCTATGTTTGAAGCCCTGGTGGCATCTGGCCTCAGTGGATTTATGGGATGCTCCTCGGCCTTATTCGAAGCTGCTCTGGTGGAGTTCCTTCACAATGCCTCTGTCAGGGATGGTATAGTTGTAAGCACGGTACAAGGAAAACCAGTGGCCATTTCAGAGGAACTTTTTGCTAGCACTTTTGAGCTACCGATGGAGGGTCTGACTGATTTGCATGAAGTGTCTCAGGATCTTATTCTTGAAGCGAGGCGTGCCTTTTCTTATCGTGGTAAAATGATTAGTACATCCTGTAAGAAGAGGGAGATGGTGTCCGAGTTTAGGCTGCTGAATGATATCCTTGCAAAATCCGTTACTGTGAAGGCTGGATCCTTTGATGCCATGACCCATGAAAGGTTCCTAATGATTGCTGATATTTATGGGGGCGTGTCTGTAAACTGGGGAAGGTTGTTGTTCAAAATTTTCAAGGATATGGTGACTCCAATGACGAGGCAAGCCAGGGGCTATGCGATGCAAATATGTGTATTGTTGAAAAATGCCCCAGGATTGGAACTGGGTGAATCGAAAGAGTTTCCTCCTCTGAAGATTATCACCACAAAAATTGTTGGCACTTATCTTTCCAAAAACAAGAAAATCTATGTTGATGAAGATGAGCCAGTGGTGGAGAAACCTGGAGGGAAAAAGAAGGCAGTGTCTAAGAGACGATCTGCTCCTACTATGAAACACCTGTTATTAAGAGGAAGAGGACATCGGGGAAAGACACACCGGAAGATAAGAAATTGGCGCTTGTGACAGTAGCGCAAGAAGCTGTACCTATCCAAATGTTACCAGCTGATACCCCTCTTGCTCTTAAACGCAAAACTTCAAAGAAGAGGTTGAGGCTGCCAGCAGGTTCTGATGATGAAATTGTTGAGAAAGAACTAGATGTGGTGGATGTTGTAGAGCACCAGAGGGAACAGACAACCGCTGATGATGTGGATAAACTAATTGATACAGTTATTACTGAACAGCATAGATGGAATCAGATATGGAGGAACCATTGTTAACCAGATCTGATGATATAGAATTTGGGGATAATGAGCGATCGAGCGCTGTCAATGATAAGGATGATAATCTTGATGGAGCTGAAAATGGAATTGCTAGGAAAATGGCATCTTTTACTGCACCAAAACAGCTTATTCAAGAGCCTTTGAGATCTGGGGAGGATGACGACATGTCTGGGTTTAAGCAACCAAGTAAGATAATTGAGTCTGCCGAAGCAGAGGAGACAGATATTGAACCAGTGGATACTAAGGAGTTGAGTCTAGCTAAAGATGTTGCGACCATGACGGAATCTAAGGACACAGGGTCCGTGAGCAAGGCTCTGGAACTCATTGTCTCTACCACATCTGATGAAGAGTCAATGTCCCTTGAAGATATTCTTAAACAGATTCCAGCAGACGTTATGTTGCCTTCAGTAACAGCCACCGAGATTACCATAATAAAATTCGCACGTGACATTAAGATTCTGGAAGCCCACGAAGGCGACTGGTACAAGGCCAGCCTCCCTCGAATTGATACATCTGACAAGGGGAAGGCGCCTCTTGTTGAGGATACAATAAAAGGGCACCCGGTCTGGGAGATGTTCAGTTTGATATGTGCATATATCCACTTCCTTGTACAGCTTCGTGAGAAGGTAATAGCAGATGTTGTCTCATTCTTTCATTCCTTCAGTTTAAGTAAATTAGCATATTTTAATCTATCAAAAGATATTATTGTCAAACAGAAGCAATTCTTAGCATGGGCAGAGACGGATTCATTGGAGACAGCTGTGAGGCGGCGGGAGTTTACAATTGCCAAATACAGAGAGATGCTTCTGAGGAAATTCTTGGAATCCCATCGCCAACACTTTCAAACTGGTCAGCCTTCGATAGCCATCGATCTTAAGATCATAGATTTGCTCTCAAATGCTCACCTATTGGCATTCGAGACTTTACAAACACAGATGAGGATTCATGGGCTGAAGTGGGAAAGCTTTTGCAGTTCAAGACTGTTTGAGGGAGAAACCAGAGATCATGGTGCCATGATTGCATGATCAAATACTTCCACCAGGTCTCTGTGCTGGATTCGAACCAAGACAGTAGTTGATGGCTCTTGGGTTATTCAAGAAGGCAATGAATTATGGCAGCACCTGCCCAAGCGAACTGTCTCTCTCGAGATATAATTGTCACCACAGAGGCAATTCGATGATACTCTTGCCCCCGTGAGTGAAATTTTCAGAGTGCTTCACAAACACTGGGCTGATGTTTGTATAGAAGATGTACAGTTTTCTACAGATTGCAACCAGTTGGATCACACAATTTTTGTAGAGATATAGTCGCCGTCAATACAGTGATAGATATCACCGTAAATGCCACATATTTTGTTGGTTTTTTTCGCAGAGGTACAAATGTACATATGATTCTCTCATATTCCAGTTCTACCAGTTCTATGTCCACTCATCCAGATCCTGCCGTTTTTGCTAGTATCTCTCAGCGTCCCCTGGATACAGATTTGATTTCACCAAATCCAAGTACTACGGATTCTCGTATATTCTTCACTACTGATGACACTCCCATGGGGGTCGACCAGATTTTGATGCCTACTGCAGTTACCCCACAGGATTTCACAGAACCATTGGCACAACTTCGCGCTTTAGTCAATCAGATTTCAACTGAGCGTGTGCAGACGAGGACTGACTCAGAAAAAATCAAGGATATGCTTTTGCTTGAAACTCGGAGCCTTGAGAAGAGGGTTACTGAGATGTTGGAACAACAGGACAGCCTCTATAGAGGTCTGTTTAACAATATGCGATAGGAAATTCAGATACAGAAGACCGCTCTGTCGCTGGACATTTTGGCTTCTCAACGAAAGCTCATCACTCAGCAGGCTGCCGTAGCCATAGGACTAGATGATATTCGCAAGGATGTTGATGAAACCAAAGCTGCCCTCTCAAATGCTTTACTGGAATTCCATGCGCAAGCACAGGAAAATTATAATAACCTTTCCTCTCAGTTGGTGAACTTGTTGCCTACATCAATCGAGGTGGTAATGACAAAAAGTGGTAAGGTGGGAGTAGCAGCCGTGTAACACAGCCTCCTCCGGATGATTGTGGAGGCAGACCTGGTTCTGGAAGCAGAGACAATAGGAGCGGTTCTTCATGTAGAAGATTCTATAGAAGTGGTGGATATCACAGAGGGTCAGGAAGAGCTGGATACTGGCTAGGGGAGAAATATATTTCTTTTCAGTACCTTGTACAAATATTTTGTACTTTTCTTCATGTTGAATATATTGCAGACTTGAAGAGATCTACTTTTGTTTCCTTAAGTCAAAGGCTGCTAAGTTTTTTCATCACCAAAAAGGGAGAAATTGTTAAGATAAAATTTATAAGTTTTGGTGATAACAAAAACAAAATAAGAACCGAACCTTTGTAATCAGATTTGGAAAGTCATCTTGATTAAAAGCTGTGGCTCAGAACCGAAACCCTTGGAACTGTGTACTCAGATATCGGGTTGAAAGTTTTGTTTCAGAGACTATCAGATTTGATAAGAAATGTTCAGATATCAGTTATCGAGATAATTCTTCAGGAAGCCTATCAGATTTGATTATTCAGGAATATTTCAGTTGTCGTCAAACATTCAGAATTGAGGGTCTTCAGAAGTGATTCAGAGGCTACAGTAACAGAACCAGGTATGTTTTTAAGAATTATACAGATTTGAGTTAAGCATATCAGATGTGAATAGACGATACAGGATTCTTCAGACTTGGAGTTGAAAGTATCACAAGAAGAGCAGTAAAGTTTTCAGATATGACAAGGTGTTAGTAGGGAAATATATCAGATGTGGTAACCCTATGCGTAAGGACATTTCTCTTAGACATTCACAAAAGGAAAGAAAGCAGTGTGAAGTGCGACAACAGATGTGAGTTTCAAATCTCTTCTGTTGTCATCAGTAACAGGATTCTTCAGACTTGGAGTTGAAAGTATCACAAGAAGAGCAGTAAAGTTTTCAGATATGACAAGGTGTTAGTAGGGAAATATATCAGATGTGGTAACCCTATGCGTAAGGACATTTCTCTTAGACATTCACAAAAGGAAAGAAAGCAGTGTGAAGTGCGACAACAGATGTGAGTTTCAAATCTCTTCTGTTGTCATCAGTAGATTGAGAAAACTACAACGGTCAAAATGGAATTAAGGAAACAAGATCAAAGCTATTTTGAGTAAGCCACGCATTACGTAAAATGATTGATATGCTGGCTACTCTATTTGGCATGAAAAGTCAATCAAACTTTGACTGCGCAGTTTACCTTGTGCATAGCGCTAATGGAGATTCGAAGAAGATATGCAAAAGGATTTAAAACTACTGACCGTTGAGAGTGAAGAGCATAAATAGTTGAAGTCTTCAAACGAAGAAGATGCTTGTGAATCTTAAATCTCTCGCTCAAAGTTTATCTTGCATATTCAAAAGCTCTCAACTTCTTGGACACTTCAAGCATAAAATATTTAATCCGAGCTGTCAAAATCTCGAAGAACATTCCAATGCTCTTTAGTGTTTTATCTTTGAGATAATTACAGCACTCAAATATTGTATTCATTGCATTTTTATATTGAGTCTGTAACGAACTTGCTGTTCCAAGCAGTTTGAAAAATCAAAGTTGTGTGTGATTCCGCAGTTGCATCTGCGTGTAGTTGGTGATTGCTAGGAGTTAAATTGGAGCGAGGCTCGGTGACTGGGTGTAGACAGAAGCTGTGTGCATCAAATTCTTCTAGTGGAACCTTCCTGCAAGGGAAGAAGGGGAGACGTAGGATTTGATATCCGAACTTCCAGAAACAAATCTCCGATCCCTATACTTTTACTTATCACATTTATTTACTTATATTGTTCACTGGTTAATCGATTTATTTCCGCACACTTCCTGTTAGTCGAGAGATCAGATCTGAAACTGAGATATCTCAGATTTGGTAACACAATCTGAGTTAAGAAAGCCGCTTGTAAAACTAATTTTAAAAGGTTTCAAAAATTTAAAATACAAAGGAGTTCATTAAACCCCCCCTTCTGATCTCCCAGAGCTGTTTTCGATCCACATTGATCCTATCACAGATAATACTCTAAAGATGCACATATTCAAGAAGGGTCTGAATAGCTGCATCTAGTCAGCCCTTGCAGTCTACCAAGCCATAAGCTTTGAGGACTTAATGGGAGCTACAATACGAGCAGAGACTGACATAAAGAGGTGGAAAGCTAACAACAAGAACAAAAGCCCCCTCAATGCTCATACTTCACACGGTGAGCCTAAGACCAAGCGGCCAAACCTCAACAACCTCGGGTCAGCATCTGCACCGAACACCCAAGTGTTGGCACCTTGCACCTCTTGTGGTTACCTTCATAGTGGAGATTGTGGCAAGCAGAGTGGTGCATGCTTTAAGTGTGGAAAGTTGGCCCACCGAATTGCGGATTGTCCAGAAAACCAAGGTTCAAAGGCTGGACCGAGCAATCAGAGACTGACATAAAGAGGTGGAAAGCTAACAACAAGAACAAAAGCCCCCTCAATGCTCATACTTCACACGGTGAGCCTAAGACCAAGCGGCCAAACCTCAACAACCTCGGGTCAGCATCTGCACCGAACACCCAAGTGTTGGCACCTTGCACCTCTTGTGGTTACCTTCATAGTGGAGATTGTGGCAAGCAGAGTGGTGCATGCTTTAAGTGTGGAAAGTTGGCCCACCGAATTGCGGATTGTCCAGAAAACCAAGGTTCAAAGGCTGGACCGAGCAATACGGCTCAGAACAAGCCAAGGCCCAGGGAGGATAAACCCAATGCTCGTGTGTTTGCAATGACACAAGAAGAAGCTGAAGACGCCAACGACGTGGTGGAAGGTACCATTTTTATCAACAAACTGCCTGCTTATGTGTTGTTTGATTGTGGTGCTACCCACTCATTCGTATCTAGGGTATTTGCTAAGAAGTTAGGGCTAGATCCTGAAATTTTATGTGAACCGTATAGAGTAGCAACTCCTACCAACATTACCATTGAAACACATAAGATCTGTGAGACCTGAAATTAAATAAGAGATTAATTATTGGATTAATCGAGTTTTAAAGATTTATGGATGTTCAGATTTCAATTTGAAGGTTTCGTTTGCATTTTCGGGTCATATTTCACATTTGGAGCAATTTTGGAAATTTTGGTATTTTTGAGTTAGAAATCTGTTTTGTGATCGGGTGAGATCTGAAAAGATTTCGTGAGGGATCTGTTCGGTTTAGTGGTGAAATTTGTTCGCATTTTTGAGAAATCTGGACGCTTGGTGTTGCAGCGTGTTTTGTGTTGCATGTGAAATCTGTTTCGCGAGTTTAGCGTGCGAGTGAACAGATTTTTTCCAGCGTTCAGTGATCAGCGTGTTTTATAGCGAGAGAGCATAATACATTGTCGTTTAGGAGAGATCTAATATTTCGTTAGCGCTAGGATATGATTTGGAGTCTGCCCGCGTGTTTTGTGTTGAGCGCAATACGATGTCGTTTAGATAAGTTAATTCTTTTGGCTTAGCGTTTGGTTGTGAGATCTGGTGAGCGTGATCGCTGGTGCACGGGACAATGTATAGCGCTGGTTTTCAGATGTCACCAATACGTCGCCGTTTTGGTTAGCGCTTGATGGAGAGATCTGTGGCGCGAGAGTTAGCGTTTAGCGTTTGTTTGAGCAGATGTCTCTAGCGTTAGTTCCAGATTTCTCCAGCATTCAGCGCTTTTGGTTTTTAGACTTCTCCGTAATTTTAGAGCGACGTCGTTTCGTTGTTGAAAGCTGTTTAACGCATGCGTTAATTTGTTGAGGGATCTGTTTTTGTCGGTGTATGTTTTAGCAGATTTCATGTGTGTATATATATATGTAAGAAGCGTTGGCCTTCAATTATATTAGCAGATCCCATACTTAGCAAAAATCCTCCCGACTTTCATTCTTCACTCAAACCCTCGGGTACTGTTCACCGTGAGCTTCTCCGGCGAATTACAGTCGTTTCTGGACATCATTTTTCACGTTCGAGATAGCGTTGGACTCCTCTCGTGAAGCTCTTCATCCTATACCACTTTTGGAGGTTGCGATTGGTTGGTTGTGGAACACGAAGTTGCTGCACGTTTGTGTGTTGTGTAGTTCAGGTAGAACTTCGTTCCTTTTACGATGAATCTTGTTCCTAGCCTTGAATTAAGCTTCCTGTTAAGTTGATGTGTTGGGATTGGTCGCTGGTTTGAGTGTATGACTCCCAGCCGTGAGTTTCTGTAGATGGCCGTGACTTTCTGTGTAATTCCTGAGATTGTTTTGTACGTTGTTTGCTTCTGCACGTGTTGGAATTATATTTCTTGGGCTCTTTGTTGTGGTAATCGTTACACAGAATCAAGGTACGGGTTGAGCTTGTTACAGCGTGAGGTTTGGCATGGATAAATGCAGTGATGGCTGATTGTTGTTTCGTGTATTGCTGCCAGTGTTTACTGCAAACTGTTATGTGCATACATGCATTATATCACTTGAATTTCAGATCTAAGCCGTATTGTGCATTGTGTTGTCTCGTATCTTTTTGTATTGTGCTGTTGTTTCTTACCAGGATGCGAGAGCGAGCGGCGATACCGCACTCTCATCTCCCTGCTGGGATTTGTTAGCCCTCATGCGCCGAGTGGTTAACTACCACAGTTCATGAGTTGTGCAACGACGGGTTGAGCTGTTTGATGCATCTGGTATTCGGGTGTAGTGTCAAGGCGAGTGGCTCATTACCACACTTCGAACACACACCAGTGGCCACCGTTTGTTGCAAATTCTGTGGAGATATGTTTGAGTTCCTTGGCGGCTCCCTCTTCGGTTTTAGCCTTCAGCGGTTGTCCTGTGTCTCATGCATAGCATCTGCATTTTATCTTATGCTTTTTTTAGCTGTTTCAGTTGCTCTCCGTACTGGGGTTTGACCCCATGTCCCTCTAGGGCTTGGTTTGTTTGTTTGCCTGTTGTTGTTTAGGTTTCCCAGGTTATTCAGCTGGTCGTGGTGCTGACCCAGCTAGAGGTTCCCCAAGAGGTGGTTAGAGTATCCCAATAGCGTATAGCATATATTTATGTATCGGTACAGTTAGCCAAGGGATGCCCTGTGCTATTGTTGTATTTTATTGTACTCAGTTGTGGTTGTTACCAGGTATTTGATACATGTTTATACTGTCCGTTTGTTGTGGTGGTTTTGTTAAACTTGAGATATCTATTTTGAGTATTGTCGTATTTTAAATTATATTGTTTTAAACCGTCAGGCCAAAGCTAAAAAAAAAAAAACTTACCCGCTTTTTATTAGCTTCCGCTTGTTTTTGTGTGGTTTTATTCTTTTTTGAGCATGAGGCCTGACATTTTTGGTATCAGAGCTTAAGCTGGGATAAGCTCGATTTCTTTGGTCACACTTGAGTCTAGGCATAGTTTCGTGTGTTGCATGTGCTTGACTATGTGATTATGTGCTGCATATTGTTGTGATATCTATGATGTATCTGTTCTCTGTTGCCTTATCCTGTTGAGTACCTTCGTAGATGCCGCTTAGACGTAGAGATAGAGGTAGGGGCAGTTTCAGGAGTCAGAAGGGCAGAATGAGGATCGACGTAGTGCTCCTAGTCGTACTCGTAGTAGCCGTGATGAAGAGGAGGAGGTTGAGGTTTTTCCGACCCCTATAGAGAGGATGGACGTTGTGATAGCGAGGTTTCAGAGGATGAATCCTCAGGTTTTCAATGGCGACGAGTCGAGCGAGGATGCAGATTCGTGGCTTTGGAATATCACTGGTCTTTTTGATCGTGTCCAGTATGACGACGAGCTTCGTTTGAGTTTGGTGACCCTCCAGCTTAGGAAGGGTGCAGAGCGCTGGTGGCGAGGTGCTTTTAGTACTTTTTTGGAGACCGGTGTTGGGATTACTTGGGACAGCTTTTGCGAGACTTTTAGGCAGGAGTATGTTCCTGAGTCGTACGTGAAAGCCCGTGAGCGGGAATTTGATCATTTGGAGCAGGGCTCGATGTCTGTTCGTTAGTATGCTAGGAAGTTTTCTTCTTTGTTGGCGTACGTCCCTCATGTTTCTGGCCGAGAAAGGGCCAAGAGGACCAGATTCTTAGAGGGTTTAAACGAGAAACTGTATCAGATGGTGCTGACAAGCAAACCCAAGACTTATGCTGAAGCAGTGGATAGTGCTATCGATATTGAGGTGAGGAGTCGTCGTGCTCGTAGGAAGCAGGTGGCGCAGGGTGGCCGTCCCGCTGTTCAGGGAGCACAGTCTTTGCAGTATTCCCAGTCAGCCCATCAGCCCCAGCAGCAGCAGCAGCCGCATGTGGCACAACAGTCTGGCCGTCAGAGGTTCCGACCCCACAGTCAACAGTTCAAGAAGAAGTCTGGTTCGGGCTCTTCTGGTTCAGGTAGCGCTACGTAGGAAGCGAGGTGGCGCAGGGTGGCCGTCCCGCTGTTCAGGGAGCACAGCTTTTGCAGTATTCCCAGTCAGCCCATCAGCCCCAGCAGCAGCAGCAGCCGCATGTGGCACAACAGTCTGGCCGTCAGAGGTTCCGACCCCACAGTCAACAGTTCAAGAAGAAGTCTGGTTCGGGCTCTTCTGGTTCAGGTAGCTCGAGTAGCAGTGGTTCTCGGGCTGAGTTCTGTGGTTATTGTGGTGGCAAGCATCCTTCTACCCAGTGTGTCGGTGTGCAGGGCTCCTGCAATATTTGTGGTCAGTATGGGCATTTCGCTAGGGTGTGTCCGTCAGCTGGATCGCAACAAGCCGCAGCCCCGCCTCAGGGTCGTGGAGGACAGTCTAGGTGTCGTTCCCCTCAGTTTCAGTAGCCCAGGATTGGTGAGACTCAGTTCAGGCCGTTCCAGCAGCCTGGTCCGTCGCTATTCGGACAGTCGTCTCAACCGTTCTATTCTGGACCTCAGCATGCTCAGGCCAACGTCATGACTAGGGAGCAGGCGGAGGAGATGCCGAGCAGGGTGATCGCAGGTACATGTATTGTTTTCGATTTTCCTGCGCGTGTGTTGTTTGACACCGGTGCATCGCATTCTTTCATCTCTGATTCTTTTGTTATCGAGCATGGTTTGCATACCATTCCCTTGCACGATGCTGTTTCTGTTTCTACCCTTGGCGGTGTGAGCCTGTTCTCCCAGGAAGTTTTGTTAGATGGCATTTTGAGGTTTGGGGAGCATGTGTTGGTGGCAAATTTGATCCGTCTGATGTTGTGGGATTTCGATTGTATCGTTGGGATGGACGTGTTGTCCAACTATAGGGCCTCCATGGATTGTTTCCATGGGATTGTTCGTTTTAGGCCTTTGTCTGGCGAGAAGTGGGACTTCTACGGCCAGGATTCTCGATCGAAGATCCCGTTAGTCTCAGCGATGGAGATGTTCAGTTTGTTGTCCTTAGGGAATGCTGGTTTCATGATTTATGCTTTCGATGCGTCTTCTTCTTCTCGTGTGCAGCTCAGTGACGTTCCCGTGGTGCGACATTTTCCCGATGTGTTTCCGGAGGAGATTCCTGATTTTCCTCCGAGGAGGGAGATTCATTTCAGCATTGAGCTGGTGCCTGGCACAGCTCCGATTTATCGTGCTCCGTATCATCTGGCCCCTGCGGAGTTGAGAGAACTCAAGGTACAGTTGGAAGATTTGCTGGAGAAAGGTTTTATCCGACCTAGCATGTCGCCGTGGGGAGCGCCCATTTTGTTTGTGAAGAAGAAGGATGGCTCAATGCGGATGTGCATTGATTTCCGCCAGCTGAACAAATCGACTGTTAAGAACAAGTACCCTTTACCCAGGATCGATGATATGTTTGATCAGCTGCAAGGTTCTGCGATGTATTCGAAGATTGACTTGTGTTCGAGGTACCATCAGCTGAGAGTAAGAGATCAATATGTCGCAAATACTGCTTTTCGTACGAGGTACGGGCACTTCGAGTTCCTGGTTATGCCGTTTGGGCTGACCAATGCTCCCGCAGTCTTTATGGATCTGATGAACCGGATCTTCAGAGAGTTCATAGATCAGTTCGTGATAGTGTTCATTGACGACATCTTGGTATATTCTAAGACTCCTTTGGAGCATAAGGAGCACCTGAGAATTGTCCTTCAGACGTTGTGAGACCAGCAAATATATGCTAAATTCTCCAAGTGCGAGTTTTGGCTGGATCGCGTTGTGTTTATAGGTCATGTTATTTCAGCCGAGTGGGGATTTCTGTGGATCCCAGTAAGGTTGATGCTGTTTTGAACTGGGAGCGTCCTAGGAATGTGTCGGAGATTCGCAGTTTCTTGGGTCTGACTGGCTATTACCTTCGTTTCATTGAGGGATTTTCTAGCATAGCAAAGCCGTGACTCAATTGACTCAAAAGGACAGGCGGTTGGTGTGGACTGAGAAATGCGAGAATTCTTTTCAATTGCTCAAGAATAAGCTGACTACTGCACCTGTGTTGGCTCTGCCGTCCGGATCAGGTGGTTACGTCGTCTGTTCTAATGCTTCGCTCAATGGATTTGGCTGTGTTTTGATGCAGAATTGTCGAGTCATTGCGTATGCCTCGCGGCAGTTGAAACCGCATGAGACTCGTTATCCAGTCCATGATTTGGATCTAGCAGCGGTGGTTTTTGCGTTGAAGATCTGGCGTCATTACCTGTATGGTGAGCAATTTGTGGTGTACTCGGACCACAAAAGTTTGCAGTATTTGTTTTCGCAGCCTGACTTGAATATGAGACAGCTTCGTTGGATGGAGCTGCTAAAGGACTTTGATTGTGAGATCAAGTATCAACCTGGGAAATCGACGTAGTGGCCGATACTTTGAGCAGGAAGGCTAGTGAGATGCTTGCTTTGCTGTATATTTCTAAGGACCAGTAGCATCTTAACACTACTGGTTGGGGATTCTACCCGGCTGAGGATTGTTTCGTGGTTTCTTCTTTACAAGTTGAGCCAGAAATTGTTTCTAGTATTAGAGCGGCTCAAAGGACTGATCTTTCCATTCACGAGTTGAAGTTCAAGGTCAGGGCTGGAGAACTTGAGGATTATTCCGTTTCTTTTGATGGTTGCTTGAGGTTTCGTGGCAGGCTGGTTGTGCCTAACCTCATTGATTTGAAGGAGGAGATCCTTCGGGAAGCGCATTGCAGTAGACACAGTGTTCATCCTGGTGCACGGAAGATGTACCATGCGTTGAAGCCGCACTTCTGGTAGGCTGGCATGAAGAGCGACGTTGTTGGGTTCGTTGCTCGTTGTTTGAACTGTCAGATGGTAAAGACCGAGAGGATGAGATCCGGTGGTCTGTTGCAGAGTTTGGAAGTGCCCCAATGGAATTGGGAGCACATAGCTATGGATTTCGTGATGCATCTGCCTCGTACCAGCAGAGGATGCGATGCTATTTGGGTGTTTATCGACCGATTGTTGAAGTCTGCACATTTTATTCCCTATGGTATGACCTTTTCTCTGAAGAAGATGGCAAAACTGTACGTGGATTTTGTTGTTAGACTGCACGGTGTGCCTGTTTCAATTGTTTCAGACCGAGATCCAAGGTTTACTTCCAGGTTTTGTAAGAGTTTGCAAGCAGCTTTAGGTACCAGATTGGCTATGAGTACCGCGTATCATCCCCAAACAGATGGCCAATCTGAGCGAACTATCCAGACGTTGGAGGATATGTTACGAGCTGTTGTGATGGATTTTGGAGGTAGCTGGCAAGACGCGTTGTCTTTGGTGGAATTTTCCTACAATAACAGTTATCAAGTGACAATTGGCATGGCGCCGTTTGAGGATTTGTATGGTAGGAAGTGCAGATTGCCAGTATGTTGGGAAGAAGTGGGGGAGAAGCAGCTATCTGCCCCAGATTTTGTGCAGCAAATGAAGGATCTGTTAGAGTAGATGCCCAACTAGCCAACTTGTGGCGTGTGGGTTTATAGACTCTTGTATGAAACAATCTTTATGTATGATATTCGCATTTATTTATATGACATTCTTTACTTTCATTGTGTTGTATAATGATTAACAATTGCGTTGAGTAAAGACCTAGAATGCACTATAGTGTATTTTAGATGTGATAGTGGGTATGACTGCTATCATGAAACACATCTAATAGTCACTGTGTATTCTGAATTAGTTCCTAGTCGATTGGGCCATCAAAATGAGGATAAGGCCGCCCGAACTTGAGACTAGTATCTGCGATGCGAAGTACCATGTTTCATTGGTAGGGAACATTGTGATGTTCTGAGCATGCAGATAGATAGTAACCTGGTGATCTATCGAACTACCCTCGTTCGGACTTTCCAAGTGGTTACCATTTGTCGAGTGGATAAGTCCGATGTCTTGGTTGTACTGATTAGTCCTCACGACTCGAAACGTCATTGAGACTCTACATGATAGGCGTCTCACTTTGACCCGTTTGCCGACTCACTTGGGGTCATAAAGCGGCGGGATTGGGTGAGACCCCGATGCATGTAGGAGTCGATGCATCGTTGTCGAGGATTCACCGCTCGCAGACATGCGTGGATATCCTATGCTATCTGAGGGGATAATAGGTTATAAATCTCTGGCCAGAGTACTATAAGTGTTTTAGGTAAATGGGTTTACCTAGTTACACTCGCGATGTCACTATTCGATCTCCAAGATGTATGCATAGCTATCGGATCTTTAGCGACTCTCGATTTACCAATGGTCGTTGATCTGATCGGGATATATGGATTGAAAGGACCGTACTGTACGCTAACCATGACCAACTGGTTCTTGCAAGCACTATCAGTGATACCTAGGGGATCATGGGGCGATGTTGCTAGACGCTCTTACCATGATCCGATGGGCAAGTCCGGAATTGTGATTCCGGAGCCACAATGGTTGTGGGCCCACGGCTAGTTGTATCCCTGAACCATTGAGGGTCACACAAGTACTGGATTCGAGATTATCGCACGGATACTGAGCTCAATGTGTTGAGCATGGGAAGAGGATTTTGGGGAGTGCGACTTCCTAAAAGTCAACAGGGGTCAAATCGTGATTTCCCGACGTTGAGGGCAAAACGGTCATTTTGCACTGGGGTTCTGAAAAATGGTTTTTCAGATCATAGTATTCAGTTTTGGAAACTGAGTCGATCCGTCCGATCTGATCGGTAATCGGAGTTATGATGAAGTCACGGTGATAGGGATGAACCGAATGTTCATCCGTTGGACCCGGGCCCGTTGGGCCGGTCCAAGTCTATCATGAGTCTACTTAAGGTAGACTTAGGCTTCATAACTAACAATTCATTTTAATCAAACCCTAACCCTAGCTAAAAGCGCCGCCCCCTCTCCTCTCTCAAAAGGCGCTGCCGCCGCCTCGCGCAGCCTCGCTTCGCCGGAATTTGTTCCGGCCAACTTTACGAGGAGAATCCGTCCGCGCCTATCTCGTCAGGCCTTCTAGTGCAGGCTGACGAAGGAGTCTCCCTTCCGGTCGTGGACCTGATTGACGTAATCTACCGCCGCCTACCGTGAAGTGCCGGTTTCCTCGCAAAACTGGTCGGAGCCAGGCACGAGTTGCCAGCAAGGTAATCAACAAAACACCCTATGGTTGTGTGTTGGATCTGTTTTTACAGATCCTAATTAAGTTTTGAATTACACAAAACCTATTGTTGTTATTCTAACAATTCTACTCAAGTGCGCAGATTTCAGATCGAAGAAATGTTCAGCAGTTGGTTCACAATAAATGTGCAGCAGTTGGTTTGGTGCGTTCATGGAATC